>CAKNWT010333431.1:5418-21158 GCA_932066315.1 Andricus coriarius
AACTATTTTCTTGAAAATTAGTTCAAATATTATTTTTTTGAACTGCAAGTTTAACTCTCTAATGCGTTATTGGTTAACGATGCACTCATGAGTAGGAGCGTTCCTGGTATAATTCCGGGCCGAGGCAGATTTTTTCTCGTTTCTCCTGAAAATTATTTGACTAATAATCGGCAATATCTAACATCAGAACTTAATTTGTTAATTACCCTGGTCGACAAAATAACATAAAGAATTGAGTGCATCAGTTTAGTTGAAAATTCATCTCTTTGGTAATCAATTTAACCATTTTCTTGAAAACTTGTTCTTTTTTTTATAAAAAATTTATTTCTAAAATTCAAAATGTAAATATTCCTAATTTAGTCAAATTTTTTTTATTTTTCTAGTTGAACATTCAATTATTTGGTTGAAAATGCATGTATTTTGTTGAAAATTCGTCTTGTTTGGTAAAAAATTAATCTGTTTGGTTAGTGATTCATGATCTTGGTTAAAAATAACAATGTTGTCTTGAAAGTTAATTTTATTTTTGGAAAATTCAACAATGTTGATACAAATTTTTTTATATATTCTTCATTTCACTTTAAAGTTCATCTCTCTTGTTCAAAATTCGTCTCTTTTTATAGAAAATAAATCTTCTTTGTTAATAATTCATGATTTTGGTTGAAAATTCAACTATTTGGTTGAAAGTTAATCTAGTTAATACAAAATTCAACAATTTCGTTGAGAAGCTTTTTTTTGTTGAAGATTCTTCATTTTACATTAAAATTCATCGCTCTTGTTGAAAATATAACTTGAAAATATAACTATATTGTTGAAAAAATAGTTGTTTTTTGGTTGAAAATTTGTTTTTCAAATAAAAATTCAACTATTCCAGCTGAAGATTCATAATGTTAGTGCAAAAATCCATATGTTTTGTTGAAAATTAAACTATTTCCCAGGGCAGAAACCCTTATAGTTTTGGCCGATGGTCCGTCCATCCATCCGTCTGTCCATCGTACTTTTTCCCGGGAGGGGAACTGAGGAAAGGAGGAGTAAGTGAGGGTAAGTTTGCGAATGAGTGAGTTGGGGACGTATTTTAGGGGAAGTGAGGGTACATTGAGAAAGTGAAAATTGAGGGTAGGACCTGGAGAAGAGAGAGGGCAGGTAAGGAGAGGGAAATTTTGGGAAGTGGAAGAGGAGAAGTCAGGAGAGGGGATGTGAGTGTTGGAGGTAGGAGATGTAAAGAGGATGGATGAGAGGAAATAGGAGAAGTGAGAGACGGGTGGTGAGTGACATGAGTAAAAGAGCAATAGGGAAGACGCGTGGTTAAGAAGGGTGAAAAGGGGAAGTGTTAGGAGAGGAATTACGGGACGTACATGAAGGGCGATAGGGTATGTTAGTGTGGAAGTTGAGAGAAGAGCATGAAAGTGGAGCGTGCAAGTGGACGTGATCGAGGGGCAGTATATGAGGGGCAGTGAGGGGCTGAAAAGTGAGGAGAGACGGGAGAAGTGAAAAACGATGATGGGAGGGTAGTAGGGGAACTAGGGGAAGTATGAGAGGCGTTGATAAGTAAGGGGAAGTAGAAAAGGGGTGAGAAGTGTTGGGAATTCAGGGCGTGACAGTACGGAAGGGGATGGCAGGTAAGGGTTAGGGAGGGTAGTTAAGGGGATGTAGAGGAAGGGAAGGGAGGGATCGCATGTGAAAGGTATTGTTAGGAGATGTAAAGAGGATGGAGGGGAAAGAAAGTAGAAGAGGTGAGCGTGGTGTAGTGAGCGAGGGAAGTCGTGGGGGTTGTATAACGGTGTGCGGAAAGAAGTAAGGGGGCGGATGAGAACCGTGGAAAGAGTGGGTAGAACGGGCAGGGGCCTATGGAAGGTGGGTAAGGGGAAGTGAGGACCAGAGGGGATGCGTTAAGAGTAGGGGTGCAAGAGGGGTGGGAAAATTTAGGGATATTACTTTAGAGGAGAAGTGTGGGGAGCGGTATGGAAGGGAGGATAAGATAGGATAGGCTAGAGGTGGAGGGATCTGTGCCCTAATTTTTATTTTTCAAAATTGCCATGTATCATAATTTTCTTACCATTTGATATACTTTACGTTTATTTGAATTATCGTTTCACATCATTTTCATTCTTATGAATTTCAAAATAACCAGTTAACTATGTTCATTTACACAAATTGCTATTTATAACATGAAGTTTTCGTTACTTCAGTACCTCCATGCAATACTCCCCAATCTGGGGTTAGCAGTCTAAACTCTCCAATCTCGTTTTGTGTTGGCACCTCACGCCGCTGTGCGTAAGTGGTGCTATAGGCGAGCACAAAACGAGATTGAAGAGTTTAGACTGCCAACCCAAATTTGGAGAGTACAGCATGGGGGTAAATGATAATTTGCATAAATGCAAAGCATGGGAAATGTTAATATGGGAGGTTAGAAGTTATGATTTGAGGTAATTCGGAATAATAATTAGTTTGGGAAATCAATGTTTGAAAGTTTATATCATACAGATGTTTCTGGTGAGATTTTACTTAATTTGTAGATAAAATTTTAATAATTAAAATATGCTAATAATAATACTACTAATGAAATACTAACTGCTAATACTAAACACAAAAAGTAATTTTGAATTCAAAATACGAAAAATGATTGAAAATAATGCTAGAAATCTTACGAGATCTCTCGCTCATGATATTATATTAAATCACATCAGTGACTCTGATATCGGATCAAGTGATCTCTAGAGCTGATAACTTGATGTCAAGAAATGAATGCACCTAACATAAGTCAGGTCAAGAATGCTGTAATTTCGAACTGCGTTTACTCGACAGAAGTACGTCGAGTTTTCTATGTTAATTGTGAAGAGATGACGCAGAGCAAGGTTTTTAGTCTAGGTCAAATACATGACTCCAGAGGCCGTGTGAATATGTAAGATGGTTTTATGGAAGCTCTAAACCTTCAAGAAAGTTCTAAAAGTTTGTTGAACTTAATCGGGCTGGCCATTTTAACTGAGAAAAGAAATTTCCGGGCATTTCCCAATTTTATGCCACTTTTCAACAATTTTTACAATCATCAAAATTATAGAATTAAAACTTTCGAAGGTGACAGAAATGTTCATTTCAAATAATCAAAATAGAACTGCAAATTAATGCACTGAAAGTTGAACTCTTTTAAATTTTAAACTTTTAAAATTTAAGATTTGAAAATGTTTAGTTTGAACGCTCAATAATTTACACGTAAATTTGTAAAGGTTTAAAATTATATCATTTTAAGCAATTTTAAATTCAAAATCGAACACACATTGCGGTAAAAGAATTTTTGAGAAATCTCATTTTTTTATGCAATAATTTAAAAATCAAATTTGTGTTAAAATTTATTTGAAAATTTTAACGTAGAAATAATTTTTTCATCCCTTTAGCATTGATATTTCTTAAAATTATTATCGTTTTAAAAAAATATACATATTTTCTAACTTTTTGGATTTCTAGCAAAACATGTATGTCATGCTGTATTTAAAATTCGATGATTTGGTTAAAATTTGATTAGTTTGTTTGAAATTCAAAAAATCCTAAAGTCATATTTTTTAGTCGTAAATTTAACTGTTTTGTTGAACATTTGTCTTTTTGGATATAAAATTCATCCCTTTGAAATGAAAATACCTCTTTCGTGGCAGAAAAGTAATCTTCTTTGGTGGGAAATTTATCTTTCTTGGTTGAAAATGATCTTTTTATTGCAAATTTACCTGCTTTCTGAAAAATTCAACTATTTGATTAAAAATTTATCTTTCTTGGTTAAAATTCGACTGTCTTCTTAAAGATTTGTATTTTCGGCTCAAAAATCCAACTATTAGGTTGAAAATGCAACCTTTTTTTATTAAAATTTAATCTATTCTATTTGAAAATGCAACTATTTGGGTAAAAATTTATCTTTCGTTGTTCAAAACTCACTTTTTTGTGGCAAATTCACCTTTTTAGGTCGATAGTTCTACTGTCTTAAGGAATTTGCCTTATTGGCTTGAAAGTGCAACTATTTGGTTCAATTTGAGTCAATTTTATTTTATAATTTGACCATTTATAAATTCAACTATTTGGTTACTTCTTCAATTAATTTGTTAGAAAGTGTTTTCTTTTGCTTGAAAGTTTTTAACTTATTGATTGTAAATCCAACTGTTTGGTTAAAGTTTTTTTTAATTGAACTATTTGACTGAAAATTAATCTTTCTGGCTCAAACATGAACTGTCTTTTAACCACTTGACATGGAATTTAAAGCGATTTTGTATGACATTTAATATTGTACCTATATTACTTTTATGTGAAAGAACTTATTCCCCTATTCATCCTCTATTTTGGTGAGAAAAAACGTATTTTCTTTGTTTCAAGAGCATGTTGATCTGTGAAGTCTGAATGATTAAAAACAATGAATAGTTTTATATTCAAATTATACAGTTTCAAGTTTGAAGCCTTAATTTTTAAGTAATACAAGTTCAAATTGTTAAAAATTAATGTTCCTGAAGTTCAAAATTAATGTAAATTATAAACTTCTTTCACTTGAAAAAAATCCAAGTTGACAAGTTTAACGGACATAAAGAAATGTTTTAAAACTAGATTTTGAATTTTTGCAAACTGAATGGATATTCTTAAAACATTTTTTTAACTTTAATCTTTATTCTGATTGTGCGAAAAATATCAGAAAATCAATATAAACGATATACTCTATGTGACTAAAGGAACAAGTTTATTATTTGAGTAATTCAGTGTCTGTTGCGAATTTCTGTGAACTCATTTAGAAATTCCATGGGACTTTTTTAAATTTTATTCGACTAATGCAACTTTCAGTCGAACCAAACCCTGGAAGAGTTAGGAAAAAATATTGAATGTTTTCGAAAAAAAGTTTCTCTATTTTTCCTACAACGAAACTACAGAATGACTGCGATCCCTGCAATTACGATCATCAACTTTACAAAATAATGAATGACATTTATCCAAGCAGACGTGCCACTAAATATTTTCCTCACGTGCAACAACTCTTACATTGTATCACGTAAATTGTACTTTCGCATGCATTACATCCTGAATTTCTAACATTCAACAAACCCCTTATTTTAATAAAAAATAAGAAAAGCCAAAGAGAGTCGAATCCCTTTTTAAGAAAACCGCGAGCACGTCAGTCTCCTTACCAATTTATTTTCCTTCCAAAGGGAAATGTCGTCAAGGTTTCAGGATCTTCTCGACTCGTGAGATACCGAGGTTAAGAATTTCCTTCTTCGTGGTCAGGAAATGTTGTCTCGTTGAGAGATGCAGCAACTAAATGGAGAAAGAGAGGATTAGGAAGAGAAGGATAAAAAAAAAAGAAAATAAGGAACTTGTGAGAGAAGTCGAGCACAATCGCGGTCCTCTTCGCAAGAGTGGAAAGCCGATTTGCCACTAATTGCTTCGATATAGACCCGTATAAATTCCTAGAAAATCTAGCCTCTGCCATGCGGGATTCTAGTTGTTTGTTTATTTACGCTGCCATTGTACGTGAATTACAAACCGCAAAGTGAAGATTTAATGCGACTGTAAAATCGCATCGAGCTAAAGGTAATGGAAGCGAGAATTTCCAGTTCACCTTCCGTTTAATATTATATGGTCGGCATTCAGAAGCGCATTTAAGACTAACATATCGTATAACTAGATGAAAGGTACTTCAGCGAAATATTTTTCTCAGCATGTAACTATTATTATTGATATCATCGAATCGCTATTTATGGGCTATATAATCCTTTACGAATCATCAATTGCACATACCTATATTACCAGAACAATCAAGTATTTCTCGCATAAGAAATATCCGAGGAGTTTCATCCTGTTGAAAATTATATAGCACCTGGGACGTCCATAAGCTACGTTACCAATTTTGGGCTATTTTTTAACCATCGTCACCCATCGTGACGGGTTTCTCTTAAAACAAGGGAAATAGGGCATCTTTTGATGAAAATAAGGGTATAATAGGGAAATTCTTTCCATTAAAATTAATTTAAATACACTCAACAAAAATCTGGAACCAGAATTCTGGTTAAATCAACTAGAATAGAGTGCTAAATATGCCCTTATTATAAATGCTGGTTAAAAGTATCAGAAAATTGTGGTTGAGAATTTTCTGGTTAATGTTACCAGAATTTCGAATAATTTTAACCAGAATTTCTGGTAAGGCTAACCAGAAATCTTTACCAGACAGTTTCTGGTAGCTTAGGAATACAACGTTCTAGTCCACATAACCATATATTCTGGTAAACTTAACCAGATGCTCTGGTAAGCTTAATCAGATATTCTGGTAGCCATCGATTTTCGACTATCGAATTTCGATACTTTTCTACCTTCATGGACTCTTCCTAACCCCCTCTGAAATTACATGGAATGCGTCACAAAGAAAATAATCTAACAAGAGTTTCCGAAAACAGAGTGCAGGTACTATCTTCCACTTTACTAATATTTCGTCTACCCATATGTGGATATATTAATAAACGGAGATAGGTACAACACTCGAGGAAAAAACAGCATATTGTTGAAATATTGTGTTTCTGAAACTCTTCTTTAGGAATATTTTCTTCGAGATTTTATATAATACGCACTTAGATCACTTGGTCAAGATAAAGATTCTCGAACATTCAGTTTGTTTATTTATTGTCTACAAGGTGATTATTTTCGTGAATATTTTATAGCTGAAAATACATTGAACAAATCGCGATTGTTCGAGAACTGGACATTTACGACAAAGCGTCACTTGACACATCCAGCAACACGACATGAAACAAAAGACAGATTTCTGGAAACTGACCCAAGATCGCGACACTTCTGTTATCAAAAATATTAACCAGAATAGTTTTTACCAGAAAAAATTAACCAGGGTTAATTAACTAGAATTTTCTAGTCATGTTACCAATAATTTCTGATTAATAGAACTAGACATTTTGTAAGCAGACACTTCTGGTAACTTTAACTAGAACTTTTTTTTGAGTGTACAATATTAATTTGAATATGAAATATTTTAAATTCGTAAGATTTTATGTCGAAATATATTGCATTTGGAACAAAATAGTTGAATTTTCAACCAAGGAAGATACAATTTTTACCAAAAGAGATAAATATTCATTTTCGACACAAAAAGAAAAAAGCTTCCATTAAAAGGGTTAATTTTTGAAGCTAAAAATTCTGATTTTTCAGAAAACATTAGACTTTTACAACCGAAATGTAAATTTTCAAATAAGAAGTTGATTCTCAATTAAGGAAGATGAATTTTCAACCGAATAATCGTATTTTCTACTAAATGGGCAAATTTGTTGACAAACATTTGCATCTACAACCAAATAGCGGAACTTTCAATCATAAGAGACAAATTTTTAACAAAAAAATGGTCTTTTTACCCAAGTAGTGGGATTGTAAACAAAAAAATTAAATCTAATCCTAGATAGATGTATATTTTCAATAAGAGTTCAATTTTTAATCACAAAAGATTTTTCAGTCCAGGACGAAAAAAATCCATCAAATTGTTGAATTTTCAAGCCAAAAAGATGAATTTTCTAGAAAACAGTTGATTTTTCAACCACAGAATATAAACTTCCAACAAAAAAAAAAAGTTTCTACAAAACAGTTGAATTTTCTACCAAAGAGTTGAATTTTCAACAAAACAATTGAATTTAAACCTGAAGGATGAATTTTCAACAAAAGAGTTGAATTTTCAAACACAAAATATGTTTCAGTCAAGAAAGAAAAAAAATCGATTAGATTGTTGAATTTAAAAACCAAAATATGAATTTTCTACAAACCATTTGAATTTTAAGCCAGAGAATATAAATGTCCAAAAAAAAAAAGAAAATTTGTCTACAAAAGATTTGAATTTTTAACAAGAAAGTTTAATATAAACCCAAAAGAGTAATTTTCAACAGCAATGTTGAATTTTGAACTAAAAAAGATTTTCCAGTGAAGAACGAGAAAAATTGATTAAATTGTCGAATTTTCAAGACTAATATAAGAATTTTCGACAAAAAAGTTGAATTTTCAACCAAGAAGATTAATGCTCGACCAAAAAAGACGAATGTTCAACAGACTGCATCATTTTTCAATAAAATTTTAAAATTTTGAAGCCAAAAACACGAAGAGACGAAAAAAAATCTCTTTGGTTGAAAATTTAACTATTTTGTGCAAGAATCGTTGATGTCTGGTTCAAATTTATTTTTGAACCTAAAATTTAACTATTCCAGTTCAAGATTCATCATTTCAAGTGGAAATTCATCACTTTGGTTGAAAAATTATCAACTTTTTTTGAAAATCCATTTGTTCGTTCAAAATTAATGTTTCTCATTGAAAGTATAGATAACTATTTTAGTATTTTCTTAAAAATGCTACTGTTTTGTTAAAAATTCTTTTTTTTTATGTTAAAAATTGAACTATTTTTGTAGAAAATTAAACTATTTTGTTAAAAATTCATATATTTTGTTGAAAATTTATTTATTCTGTTGGACTTTGATAGATTCTTGCTTGAAAATTCATTTTCTTTGGTTACACATTCAAGTATTTGGTAGAAAGTTTAATTATTTTGTTAAAAATTCAGTTTTTTGGTAGGATGATGTGTCATGTTATTTAAAAGTTCATTTGTTCAGTTGAAAATTTAACTAGTTTTCAAATCAAAAACGTAAATAGTTCTTTCTTGGTTGAGCATTTATCTTTTTTATTTAAAATGTTAGGTATTTTATTGAAGCAAAGTCATTTCTCGTTTAAAGATCCTTCATTTTAATTAAAAATTGATCTCCTTGCTCGAAAATTTAAGTATATTGTTAACATTTTTTTTTTAAATTACGACTTGACGCAGCCTAAAAATTAATCTTTTTTGTTTAAAAATTCGCATGAGTCTGGCTTAGACAGAATAATCCACCATAATGTTATGTAATCCAGAGTAATTCCTAATTATAATTTATTATTATTATATATATGAAAATACATGTAATAGTATATGTATATAATATAAATAAATAATTTCCTTATATTATTTGCACAATTATAATTTTGCGTTCAAATAGAGATGTAATCCAAGGTAATCCAACATAAGCCGACATAATCCACCTCCACTAGACCGCATTTTTAAGAGTTGATTCTGCTAGCAACATGGTATAAAATGATAATAACACAGGAAAGACAAAGGAGAAATACGAATTAATACATGTAAAATAGAGCAGTTTAATCAATATCTTCTGTGCTTGAAATACTTCAGTTAATCGAATTTCGAGGAGCGCAGAGAAATCGTAGAGAGCATAGAGAATCTCAAAGAGAGAATGGAATACCTGTCGATGCAAGTGAACCCTTTGAAATCTGTAAGAGTTGCTGATATCAAGCATGTCGTTCTAGCTTACGTTGTTACACTTCAAATTGCTTTCCCTTTCTCTTCTACTCAATAAATCTTTCTCTTTCTCTCTCTCTCTGTTCATTTATGTCTTTAATTTTTTTAATAGAGAAAAAAAATCGCATTGCGATCGGTTCTCGATGCGCAAGCGCGCGGGCGCAGGTAAATGTCAGGTCGTGACTTTCATGCGGTCTACCACCTGCCATGGGATCGGTAAGTGCGTCGTTATTAATGGCATCTCGATCAGATCGCATCCGGAATAGGCGTCGGTCCTGCTGACTTAGGGGCCGTCCATAAAGTACTTGAACAATTTTTTTTGCGGGGGTCTAAAAATCATATTCATATTTTAGACTTTATACTTTTTGCCCTGTTTCCAATTTTTCGCTTGAATTCCAACTGAATAAAACCCAATAAGAAAATGCAATAATTTTTGGTCAGAAGTTAATTCTCTTTGGTTGGGCTCTACTATTATATTTTTGGTTAGAGTTCATCTCACTTCGTTAAAAATGTTACTATTTAGTTGATTTAATTATATATTTTTTTTATTTGAAAACTTCAAAATCGAATTTGATGATTGTATTGCTATTTTGAAGCTAGCATTAGAACATTAATAGAGTTCAACATAATAGAACTTCGCATTTTAAACCTATTTTTCATTGGGTGCGAAGCTAGAGTCCCTTTAGAAAAATACTACTATAATAATTTGTAGATTAAGATATATTTGAATTCACATACTTTTTTTATATGCACATACTTTGCATATAAATCAGATATACTCATGAGATATTCTCAGGATATCATGAGATATCCAGATTCGGCAGTTTATTTTTATCAACGAGGTTCATCGGCTGCCCCGTTCTTGTATCGAGGCGCCCTCTATACGCAACATTTTCAAGCGAAAAGCGCGGGTGATTTGAAATCAATAATAAATACTATCAATAATAATACAAATAAATACACCTGACATTCCTAAAACTGCTGGCCGACGCAGTTTCTCACCTCAAGAGGTGAGAGATGGTTGCGACTCTCGCCTCGGAAAAGTCCCCGTTTGCGAGTACTCATTCGAGTATATTGCGCAATATTATGGAAATGGTTCAGGCAAGTGGATATCTTGCTTATTGTGCATCCGGCTTAACGCGCAGTAGAAAAAGTCGCGGTCCGTTAGTCTGCATGCATGCATCAGTGTTCTTCAAGTGTGTTTTAAGTGTTTTTGTTGGCGTACGACAATTTGCCAAATAAAAATCAATATAATAGAATCAAAAATCGACGCAAATATTTTGCGGTGGAAATGTCAGCCGTCAAGTAAGTTAGTACATGGTAATGCAACTGCATACGACTTTTTGGAGAAAACCTCCGCAGCGTAAAGGTACGTTATAAAGGTCTCGATAGTAATATTTTTAAAGTGTTTCAAGTGTTTCACGAAATACAATGAACTATACGAAATTCGAGGTGAGAGTACCCGGTTTTGATTCAATCGATGTGATTGATCATTTAGCATATTTTCTCGAAAACTTCGTGAGACGTATTCTCATGAAGTCGTGAAAAAATACTATTATATATTTTTTTTAAGGTCAGCCACTGACGTGGAGGAGAGTGTAGAGGGACCGTGGTGGAAGATGAAAAAACTGCGCAACTTAAAATGAAAGCGTGTAGGGCGTTTAAACTAAGTGAACATTAAAATAAGCGATCTTTAAAGTAAACGGGAGATTACTGTATTTTGTTAGTGAACCATGCATTTACTAATTCAAGTAGTGCAATTTTCACTAGTTTAGATTTCAAGAGATAGCTCATGATGCACCTGTGATATTTCAGGAAATAAATAGGATTGTCTGTAGATATTCCTTGCGTACGGTTGGAATTGTAAAGCAGCACTGTCCATCTTGTCTTCTGGCACTGTTACATATATGTGGTTGTTGGGTGGGAAACTTTTGTTTGCACTTTGTCGTCTATGCTCTTGAATATTGTACATTTGGAAAGAGCCAGCTAAATAAAAGTGGCCATTTTCTATATTTATTTGAGCGTTCCTTGAAGTATGATGAGCAGGATCATGTTCAAAGGTACATGTGTTAATCGTATAAAAATAAAACAGAAAACAGGATATACTGCCTCAGGGTACAACTAGTAACCAATGGTGGAATTTTAAGATGAATCATAGTTTTTTTAACGTACGAAAAGTCGTCAGAAAATAGAAAATTAAAATTTATGGCTGAATGATAAATTGATAGAAAATACAAATAATATATAATAGATTTCAATGCAATATATAACATTACGCATTTTAGACATACTTTAATCAGATGCAAAGTTCGAATCCCTTCAGAAAAAATAATGTGATATTGTTAAATGATGAGTTTATTTGTTTATAGAATTTAAAATAAATAATTTGTAGATTAAAATATATCGACATCTACTGGATATCCTTTGCATATAAATTAGAGACACGAATGAGATATGCTCAGGATATCGGAATATTTCCTTAGAATATCAAATGAATATCGGAATTTCCGCACTGTAGGATATCTCTCTCAATATGCTTAGAATAACCAGAGAGGCACTTTGGATATTCCCGGAAATAAATAGGGCTGCCTGTCGACATTCATTTTGTACGGATGGTGTCGTAAAACTGCCCTGTACACCTTGTCGTGTTACATATATATGTAGGCACTGATACATATATGTAGTTGGCGGGTGGCAAATAGCCTGTTTGCTGTGATATATTATACACTTAGAAAGAGTCAGCTGTATAATATTCGCCATCGACTTTGTGTACCTTAACGTTCCTTGGAGTATGACGGGCAGGATCATGTACGTAAAGTTTTAGTTGCTCGTTGAAATTATTATGAAATTTACGGTTTATGTCATACGACATTCGCATATAAAATAACAATATGCCAGAAAAAGTGAACTATGTATTCATGAATTGAAACATGTTTCTTTAAAAGTAGTTTTTAGATGCCTTTTGAAACTCTGAAGTCAACGGATACATGTTTTTAATAACTCGAGATCATCGCAACAAAAATTAAATTCTTGAACGCTCGAGCCCTTGAATGTCAAGAGGATTTCAGAAAATTCAAGACAATTGAAGTTAATTTTAGTAACAATATAGTAAATCCTATACATTTAAAGAAATTTGAGTACAAGGATTCTATTTCAATATACATAAACGGTCAAGTGGTCATCTTTACAGATAGGGATGGTTAATATACCTTGCGAACGAGCAATGCTGAAATTGTAAACTTCCTTTGGATTTCGTTTCACATTGGAAAACGAAGAAGATGAAGCAGATTTTATTTACAAAATGTAAATATTTGACTTTAGGTATATGTAACTTATAGCGCGATTTTTGATTTAAACAGGAAACTATTTGACCGAATAAATCTTAAAAACCTGAAGTATAGGAAAAAAATATGCCCGCTGCGCGGGCACATTCTCATTGCGCGCTGCGCGCGCGGCTCGCTTAGTTTGAGCGCGCCTAGGGCGCGCGACTGTTGGTTCTCGCGCTTCGCGCTCGATAATAATGTGTTTACCTCGCGCTACGCGCTCGGTCTTTGTATTTTCCACACATTTGTGCACACACCTTTAAAAATTAAAGGTCAAAGCTTTAACAACTGTAATTTGATGATTGTGAATTCCCTTTTGTTAAAGCTCCTTCGGCTTTAACGAACAGATTCTTATCAAGCATCTCGTGCTTCGCACACTATGTTGTCAAAAATCTGGTACTGGCACTGCTTATTCAGATATTGCGAAATAATGTACAATTTTTATTTTTCATGATGACATTAAAATTTTCTCCTTACATTGCACTAATTTGTATTCTCAGCTGCCCTGAAAATGCGCCCAGTTTGAGCGCACAAATCAAAAACTGTGATTCAAACCCCTCATAAACTACAATCATAAAGTGAAATTAAACATTTTTGATAAACAACTTGACTTTATAGAGGGTTCTCAAAGCACCTACGGCCTTGACGATTACATTCTCATTGCGATACTCACACTTCGTGCTTAACAACTAGGTTATACAGATGATTGCTTTTGAACAAATATGTTATCGAACGCGAAGCGCGAGAACCAAGAATCGCGCGCCCTAGGCCCCCTCAAACTTGCGAGCGAAGCAAGCCGCGTGCGATGAGAATGTGACCTCGCGGCGGGCAGTTTTTTTTTATTTTTAATGTTTTTTTTATGATTAAAACACAAACTAAGCGTCTTATCAAAAAATTGTTAATAAACGATTTTGAGCTGTTTTTCAGATGAGCAACATCAGTCTATTCATTTTTTTCTCATAGCTTGTGTCGTTTGTCCATAAATTTAATTTTTTAATTTTTAATGTTGTTTTCAGGAATAAAACATAAACTACGAATCCTATCAAAAAGTAATTTATAACAAATTTGTAGATCTTTTTTAGGCGCACGACTTTTATCCTTTCATCTTTTTTTGTATCTTGCATAGTTCGACAGAAAAATGGAGTTTTTGATTTTTTATTATTTTTAGTGCGATCAAAATTTGAATTTTTGATTTTTCGGAAAAATTCAAAAAGTTCTTATGATAATCTTGTACGGCTGATAAAAGGAAACGTTTTTCTCCTCTTTACTTTTTTTATATCGTGCGTTGTTCGGCTTAAAATGTTAATTTTCGTTTGTTTTTTTGGATTTTGAAAATGCTGTGACTCTGATAATTTTGATTTTATCGAAAAATGACATTAGGATAATTGGTTTGCCTTTTTGCTTACTACTAATCACCGTACGTAGAATTTTTAAATCTTGAAAAAAGTGGTCTCAAAAATTTTCAAAATGTGCTCACTTTTTGAATTTTGATCCAAAATATTTGGTTAACGAACTTGACCTTCATTTTGGGACCCTTAAAAAGTTTATCAAAGGCTGACTCGATTCGACAAATCCTTCAAAAGTTAGCGAGTCCACAAAATTCAGGTAACCATACATACAGACAGACAGACATACAGACAGACATACAGACAGACAGACACCGACAAAATTTTATGATTTTCGGAATCTGTGAGTGCCAAAACGTAAAGATCCGTTAAAAACCAGAGATCGAAAATTTGGACGAATACATTACACTCTCATGAATGAGAATGTAAAAATTGAGATCAGATTCGCATTCCGCACGAAAAATTATTTCTAACTAAAAAAAACTAAAAAAAAACTACATTTTGAAAAAAAAACAATTTCCTATTTATAAATTAATTGGTTATATTTCGGTAATTAGTGTAACTAACAATAAAAAAGTAAGACGGTCTTCCTGTCCCTACTGAAGCTCATGTATTTTCACATTGACCTTTCGCGTGTTTTTTATTGCGATTATTTCTGTCAGTGTGAGTTTATTATATGCGAGCAAATCAGTTTCTTTATAATAATTTAAAACAAGAGAATCTGAATAGCAGGTTGTCATCATGTAAACAAAAATTTATGCTTCGGTAGAGATAAAAAATGTGTTTTTCTGGAAGCTTTGTTTAAACTGTGAGCATATGCTGATATACTACTTTTTTAAATGACATCGTTTTTTCAATAACATATATATTATTACTGCTACATAGAGGAGAATATCCTTACACATTAATCGATTTTTGTCGATCCAAAGTTATCTCTGGTAAGGCATAGATAATTTCAAATTTAGGCGTCTATTACACTACATGTGTAGCTTCCTATAAATCAGAAAATAAAAAGCTGTAAAAATGAATGGAGGTGTTGGAGCTGTATTACGAAAATACTAATTTCCTCAGACACATATATTAACGCGCAGAACCGAGGCGATTATTGATCGATTTTAAATTAATTGCACTTTTCAAGATCCTCATGGAATACTGTCCCACATATATGTGTTTTGGTTATACATCATTCTGTTTTATCGATCCACACTAATGCACTTATTACTAATCTTTATCATCTTTTTGCCATTCCAAATTAAAAGTTTTGTATGCGCAAATCTCAGACAGTGTAATTTGCGAGGATCATCAAGTTTAAAATTATTAATTTTTGCGGTTTCCAATTTTAAATTGCACAATGTGAAGCAGACCTCTGATTTGATAATATATTAGGCACTGTCTAATATTAAGGAAGTTTCCCAAATTCTAGCCCTGGAGGAGCTAGAATTGAGTTAGTCTTACGGAAAATTCTGTAATAGAAGACAATTAGAATATATTATAAAAAATTGAAGCTCTGCCCGTGTGGAAAAAATTCGTGGCGCTGTAACGTTTCTGTCTAGTCCGCCTTGAGTCAACACTGGCGCGCCACAGGCTGTCTGTCCAGTGGATAGACTGGGATGTAACGCTCGGATCGACTAGTTCCTAGACAGATCGGCTATTTTGATAAAAAATAATAAACAATTAAATCATATAATTATTTTTTATGTCATAAAATTCCAATATATAGATTTTGCA
>CAKNWT010333432.1:12732-30309 GCA_932066315.1 Andricus coriarius
ATTAGCCTTCATTCTAATATGAGGACAAAATCTTATATTATTTAGCGTTATTCAACTTTTTTAGTTAAAATGGGCTTTATTTCAATTGGCTACTAGTGCAAAAGGATACCTACCACTTGAATTTAGCAGATATCTATATTCCCCAAAAATCCACAACTGATGGGCATTTAGAATTAAAATTTAGTTATCCTGATAATTTGTCGAAGGTATTCTCATTCAACATTCTAAGAAGTAAACCTGGTAGTCCAGGTGTTGAAAATACATCTTCCTTAAGGAAGTTGTGCTGAAAACTTAAATTTAAATCACCCTGATGGTTTTCCGTATCTCTCGTCGTATTATGAAAAAACCCTGGCAAACAAGTTGTCCAAAATGCATCCTCCTGGAGAAAGGTGTATTCACAACTAAAATTTAAGTCACCCTAAACGTTTATCCAATGCGTTCAAAATATATCTTCACCGAGGCAGATGTGTTCACAATAGAAATTAATGATTCCTCGACCTTTTCTCTAGAGTCTCGTAATTCTAAGAAGTAACCCTGGTAGTCCAGCAATTTAAAATACATCTTCCGCGAGAAAGGTGTATTCAGAATAGAAATTTGAGATTCCTAGATCATTTTTCCAATATCTTGTCATTTTAAGAAATAAACCTGGTAGTCCTGGGTTTCAAAACAAATCTTCTCTAGGAAGTTGTGTTTAACATAGAAATATCAGATTCGTCGACTGTTTTTCGAAGGTCTAGTAAGTCGGAAAAGAAAACCTGGTAGTCCAGGGGGTTCAAAATACATCTTCCCCGAGGAAGCTATGTTTAGAATAGAAATTTAAGATTCCTCGAACTTTTTTCCAAGATCTCATCATTCTAAGAATTAACCCTAGTAGTCCAAGTATTCATAATATAAATCTTCCCCGAGGCAGGTGTGTCCACAATAGAAATTTAAAACTGGACGGTTTTACCAAGGTCTCGTCATTATGAAAAATAAGCCTGGAAGTTCAGGTGTTCAAAATACATCTTTACCGAGGAAGGTGTATCCAAAATATGAATTTAAAGTTTTTTGGCCGTTCATGCAAGGTCTCGTTATTTTAAGAAGAAAACCTGGTAGTCCCGGTTTTCAAAATACATCTTCCTAGAGAAATTTGTGTTTATAACTAAAATTCAAGTCACCCTGATGGGTTTTCGAATTTTTCCTGGTTCTAAGAAGTAAACCCGGGTAGTTAAGGCTATTAAAATGCATCTTTCGAGAATAAGGTGGGTTCATAATTGAAATTTAAGTCACTTCAAACATTTTTGCAACGTCTCGTCATTCTAAGAAGTAAATCTGTTAGACCAGGTGTTCGAAATCAATTTTTGTCGATGATGTTTTGTGAAACATATAAATACAACATTCTGCGACCGTTTGACATAGGTCTGGTCATTCGAAGAAGTAACCCTTGAAGTCCAGATATTCATAATACATATTTTCGACGAAGGTGCGTACAGAACTGACCCTTTTTCCAAGGACTCGTCATTCTAAGATGTAAACCAGGTAGTCCAGGTGTTCAAAATACACCTTCCCTGAGAATGGTGTGTCCAGGATAGAAATGTAAAAATTTTCGACCGTTTTTCGAAGGTCTGGTCGTACTAAGAAGTAATCTCGGTACTCCAGGAATTCAAAATATATCTTCCTCAAGGAAGTTGCGTTCATAACTGAAAGTTAAGACACCCTGATGGGTTTTCAAAGATCTAGTAATTCTCAGAAGTAAGCCTGATAATCTATGTATTCAAAATACTTCATCCTCTAGGAAGTTGTGTTCATAACTAAAATTTAAGATAGCCTGATGAGTTTTCGAAGATCTATTCATTCTAAAAAGTTAACCTAGTAATCTAGGTGTTCAAAATACATCTTTCTCGAGAAAGTTGTGTTCAGAACACCTGGACTACCAAGTTTACTTAGAATGACGAGACATTTAAAAACCCATCAGGGTGTCCTAAATTTCAGTTATGAACACAAGTTTCTTGAGGAAGATATATATTTGAACACATAGATTACCAGGTTTACTTTTTAGAATGACTAAACCTTCGAAAACCCATCAGGTTGTCTTAAATTTCAGTTGTCAACGCCAATTTCTCGAGGAAGATGTATTTTGAACACCTGCACTATTATTAACGCTATCAAACACTTTCTTATAATTTTAGTAATTATTTCTCAACTCCAAATAAATCTCAGTATTCAGAATAACATTTTAAAAAACAGCTCCCTGTCGCAGTTTACGTTCGCAAAGCCACTGTTGTCACATTGCATTGTATTCTGACGTTAGTCGTAAGTTCTCCTCCTTAATTTTTATCGATGCCCCAAAGCCAATCATATTAATTTAAAATCCTAGATCAAAATAGCTGCAACAATTTGATACCCCATGATAATGGGTTTCTACAAGGCATATTTCGAACCTGATTGGTATATTAGCCAACGTTCCGTAATATGATCTTTTGATTTCAAATAAGTTGTAAAAATTAAGCAAAATCAGAAGAAACTATCATTTTCTCATTTTAGGTAACAAGATTTTGTTTATCATCAATTGATGGGACATTTCTGTATTTTTGCGTGCAATATGATTTTTTCTCTTTTATGTGATATTGAACATTAAATCTTGAATATATCCGAAAATATTCACGTTACGAAAAAAGAAGGTTAGTTTCAGCACCAACACTTCAAAATACACAAAGAAATACCATAAAATCGGATAAACACGAATTTTATAAAATATTGTTACTTAGTATGGTGCAGAGAACCGAACATTGGGGTGACTCAAAAAACCTAAACTTCCTAAAAATTACAGTGCATGTTTATTTTTGTTTTAAATCATGAAAAAAATTACTGTATAAATTTAAGGCAAATCGGAGTATATTTAGGGCTTCTCAAACAAAATACAGAAAAAAATTTTCTTCATCACACTTACCAATACAGCATAATCCTCTGGTAAAACTGCACAATTTCCATCTCTATCAATTTCCTCAAAATCAATATTTTGACAATTATTCATTGTTTACAGAGTACTCAATACATATAATCTGTTTTATTTTAGAGAAAATTGCAATGGGTGAAAATTGTGCCGACTTATAAGACGAATAAAGTAAATTATACAATACCTAATATTTTTTTTATCAATATTATATTATCATAATTGATAATTTATATTATTATCCCACCCTGTAAATGTTCAGTTAAGAAGGATTAAATGCCATGTAGTTTTTTTGATTGCGAAGAAACCCAGGATTACTTTCAATTTTTAAATTCAGACACAAAAATGCCGAAACACAAAGGTCTGAAAGCCTTAGTTCAAGTTAGTTTCATTCGTAAAAAGCAATCCGTAATAACTATCTCAAAGAAAAATTATTGATACAAAGCAAAATAAAAGTATTTCATAAAGTTCCTGTGCATTATTTGATGTAAGAATAACAATCGATAATACGTATAAACAAATTCTAAAATTTTCATTTAAAAAACTGGTTAGCTGTTATAAAGAAATGTTATTTTGATTATTTTATTGTATTTGATAATAGAAAAAGTTAATTAATAATAGTACGGAGTATTTAAAAAATATATTCCATAGAAATTTTAAAATTTATAGAGATAATTAATTGTAAAGTGTCGTTTCTGACAGCGACAGGACAGTTGATCAAAAAAACATTACCAATTTTGATCATTCCTCATAAAACTCGAACAAATGCGGTGTTGCAGAACGAACTTGTTGTTTAATAAGCAACAGGGGTATTCTACTTTGATCTAAAATTTATACCTCCTCCATTATACTTCCCTTTCTCACTTTTCTCATATGATTCCATGATCACCGGGAGTATAATGAGGCTAGAACCAAGTGAGTTACCCCGAAAGGGATTTGGCTTAATGGTACAATAATAATAATACTAATTATCTCAAATTATAGAGGAACCCAAAACGAATTCAGAGACCTATATGTGAATCCCCTTATCACTATTAATTTGATAAATATTTTCTATTTAATCTTTAACGCCGTTTGGGGGCATTAATTACACCTCGACATACATTTCGATTTGCCTCAAGTTGATACACACTATAATTTGTCAACTTTTTCACAATTTCAGAGATATGAAAAAATGATGTAATGGACAAGAACTTAGAATATCTTAGTTTATGAAGTGTATAAATTTTAATTTATTTAGGTTTTATTTTCAAAGAATTAATCTAGGTTTTAAAAATGATAAACTATGTCTAAAAAGAATCTGGAAAATGTTAAGATAATTTTAAGCCAGTTTTTACGAGAATGAAAAATAATTGAAATCTGGCGGAGATTATAAAAAAAATTTAAGACAAGATATAGATTTTTTACGATTTTGTAAAGGAAGCTTTTTAAGAATTTTGAGAGTTTTTAACAAAATAAACAAATTCTTTCAAGGTTCATGGGGAAAATTTCAAATAATGTTTTACTTGAAAAAATTAATTTTAAGAGAATATTGAAAAAATTGAAACTAGTTTCAAATAATTTCCTAAAATTTTGAAAAGGAGTGTAGAATATTTTATTGCAAAATTTTTTAATTTTTCAAAAAAAAAATTTAATTATGAAAAATTTTAAAAATAATTTAGAATTCAAAAATATGTCAAAAATTTAAGTAGATTTTGAAAATAAATGCAGAAGATTTTTCAGAATTTTTGTGATTTCAAGAGAATATACAATTTTTTCTTAGGAATCCTGGGAAAATTTCAAACATTTCAAAAAATTTCTAAAATTCTCAAAAAATAATTCGAAAAATTTTTTTAATTTTGAAAGATTTTTCAACATTTAATGAAAAATTATAGTCAGTTTGAAAGATATTTAGGAATTTTATAAGTTTACCGATAACTTACAAATTATTATTAAATTTCATTCAATCTTCTAAAAGTCCTAAATATGTTTGAAATCGACTCAATGTTTACCTAATATTTTTAAAAATCCTGTAGAATAATAAAATTTGGTTTCAAATTTTTCAGATTCTTTTTCGACACATCTGAAATCTTTAAAAATCTTTTAGAATTTTCTGAATAATGCTATGAAAATTAATTTTATATACGAAGTGTCTCATCGTTCCAGAATTCAGGATGATACATCAAATATATTTTTTATAAGTTTGGCTTGTCTTTTCGAAATTTCCGGACGACTAGTTTTATATATAACCCTTTCTAGCACCGCCAATTTTTCGAGACGACTACACCCAGCCATTTATATAAATTTAAAAATAAACTAATAATTATTATTTCCTTGTTCTCAGCTTTCAGAATCTAATTTTAGCTGGAATCTAAGTGTTCAAAAACTTCTCACAAGTGAATAGTTATTCAAAATTTATCTTTTTTTTTTGAACGAATATTATTTCCCCCTAAAATCGAAAAACTACTTGGGATGCCTTAAAATCCCTTGGAATCTTTTAAATTATCCAAAAACCTTATATATTTTATATTAGGAAATTTTTTAAAACCACATAACATTTTTTCGAATTTCTTAAAATCAATAAAATACTTCAGAGTTTCTTCAAATTTGTTTAATCTCTTGAAAATCTCTTGGAGTTCCGGAAAATATCCTAAAATATTTCAAATCCTTTGAAATATTTTAAAATACCTAGACATTTTGTTAGGCGCTTGAAAATTCCTGGAAATCTTTTAAAATACCCTTTGAAAATTTAATTTTGAAAACCTTCTGAAATCCCTTAAAATCATTTAAAATTCTTTGAATCTTGTGAATAAATTCTTTGACCTATACGTCCTTTATGATCCTAAAAACATTTTTAAAATACCTTATTGAGAGCATTTAAAATCCCTTAGAATTGCTGAAATCCTAGAAAATCTGATTAAATCCCTTAGGACTCCTTTGAAGTATTTCTAAATCTTGAAATCCTCTGAAACACCTTGGAATCTTTTTAATATCCTAAAATCTTATAAATCCTATAAAACCTTTTCGAATCTTTCGAAATTCAAGGAAATTCTTTAAAACCGTATATTAGCCAAAATATTTTGAGTTATCATCAAATCTTTGAAATCCTATAATATCCTATAAAATGTTTATAATTTTGTTCTATCTATTGGAATCATTTTAAAATAATTTAAAATCCTTCCATAAAAATCTTTTGAAATATTTAACATTGTTTGAAGTCCCTTGTAACCATAAAAAATATACTGAATCCTAATTAACTCTTGTGTAATTTCTTAGACTGCCGCAAAATCTTTTAAAATTCGTTAATACATTTAAAAGTTTAAAAGCTTCAGCAATAAATAATATGCCCAGTTCTTTAACCTGTATATATTTAAAAAAAATAACGTAAGTTTTTTTTAGACAAAAAAAAGAACCCTAAGTTTGAAAAAAGTATGATAAAATTGTTTGATGAATTGGAGAAATAAAAAATATTGAATATTAGGTACTTTAAATTTAGAAGAGCTTTCATGCTGTGAATGCTTTGATTTTGCAGTTAAGTATACCATATTTAAATTGAACATTATTTTCAAGCATGAAATTTATAATTTTTATGACCTGGAAAAATGATTGGAAACTGGGAAAGGACCAGAAAATGGTTTTCGTTTTTAGAGGCATACAGTTTTCCGACGCCCCCTCCCCCAAGTCACTTCTCTGGATTTTCGCCGCCTTGATTGGCTGCCGTAATATACCTCTGACTGGTTATAGTTATATACTTCCATTAAATTTATAGTAAAATCGATATAGAATTTTCTAATAGTGTAATTTCATGCTGAAGATAATCTGCCCCTGTGCTTAGTAAGGCCACTATCGCCTCGACGAATAGCTTTTGCTGCAACGTTATGTTCTTCAAGATCCATTAAACTTGTGCGACCTATTTGGACAACCCTCTTGACAGCTAAGAGGAACGACGAAATTTGAATCTTAAGCGCGCTAGTTAAATTTAGCCA
Source organism: Andricus coriarius (assembly GCA_932066315.1). Taxonomy (NCBI): domain Eukaryota; kingdom Metazoa; phylum Arthropoda; class Insecta; order Hymenoptera; family Cynipidae; genus Andricus; species Andricus coriarius. Next base: position 19,630 of record CAKNWT010333432.1, read on the forward strand.
CAAGCTCGAGTCAAGTACTCTTAAAGATGCCCATCTTCCCATTTCTCAAAATTTGCTCATTTCATGAACACAGCGTGACCAAAGTACTTGATCTACTCGGAAATATTCCACTTTGGATTCTTATTTCTATTTCAGTCACGTAGCGTCACCAAGTTTCCAGGATCAACTCAATTAGACGTTAGTTTGTTCCCCCAAAATTGCCAAGTCAAGCCTGAATCTCAAATTCTGAATTACATGCTCAGTCAATTGAACTGTATTCTGAGAAAACACTTATATTTTATTTTCTATCCCTTGGGGGCCGTGCATAAATTACGTAAAGTTTTTTTCTCAAATTTTGGACCGCGTACCTCTGTTTGTGAAGGTCCGTAAGTTTTGACCCATCTTGCCCCCCCCCCCTATCTTGCGTAATTTTTACCGACTAAATTTTTTTCGTCAATTTATTTAGGGGTCATACAAAAACAACGCAAGACGATTTAGTTGGAGGGGTGGGGATCATAAAATCCTATTGTTTCTTGTCAACCAAAACGGATTTATTTTCAACCAAGCAGTTGTATTTTTAACCAAAAAATATGAGATTTCTACCAAAAGAGATGAATTTTCAAATAAAAAAGAGGAATTTTCAACAAGAGTTAAATTTTCAATTAGAATAGATTAGAATTAAGAACCAAATAATTAAATTTTCAACCAAAAAGATGCATTTTCTACTAAATTGTTGAATACTCAAGCCAAAAAAAAAGAATATTCTACAAAACATTTGAATTTTCTGCAAAAAAGTTTTTTCAACCAAACAGTTGATATTTCAGATAAAAAAGATTTTAATTTTAAATCAGAAACAGTTGAGCTTAATCCAAAATTACGAATTTTCAACAAAATACTTGAATACTCAACTAAAAGAGATTAATTTTTAACTAAGAAGATTAATTTTCTACCAAAAGAGACGAATTTTCAATCAAATAGTTTAATTTTCAACCAAAGAAATGAATTTTTACCTAAAATGATGAACCCTCAAATAATAAAATAAATTTTTAACAAAGTGGTTCAACTTTTAAGAAAGTATAGTCCACAATAAATGTAAATTCTTAACAAAAAATGTAATAGTTGATACTTTAACCAAGAGGTTTTCATTTTTAACTAAAAGCAGTTGAAGTAAATAAAGGAGATGAATTTTTAACACAATTGTTGAATCCTCAATCAAAATATATTCATTTACAACCAAGCAGTTGCGTTTTTAAACAAAAAAGATGAAATTTCTATCCAAGGAGAGGAATTTTCAAATAAAAAGACGAATCTTCAACAAAGGCTGAATTTTCAATTGAGAAAGATTTTTAAGTCAATAAAGAAAAAAATGTAATAAAAAATGTTGAACTTTCAATCCAAGAAAAATAAGTTTTTACAAAAAAGTTGAATTTAATACTGAATAATTAAATAATCTACCAAAAAGATGCATTTTCAATCTAAAAGATTAATTTTCAACCAACAAAGAAGAATTCTCAACAAAAGACTTCAATTTTTATCCAAACAGTTGAATTTTCAACAAATTTCATAAATTGTCTACCAAATATTTACATTTTCAAACTAAAAGACATTAATTTTGAACCAAAAATGGAATAGTTAAATTTTTATTTAAACAAATTTTCAAATCAAAGAACGAATTTATTTACAAAGCAGTTGAGTTTCCTACGAAATAGTCGATTTTTTTTTAAAAATGCTCAATTTCTAAGCCAAATAGAACTTTCTACAAAATATTTGAATCTTCAACAAAAATATCAATTTTTAGCCAAATAGATGATTTTTCAACCAAAATCATGAATTTTTAACAACCAAAAAATTAATTTTAAAGCAAGCAGTTCCACTTTCAACCACTGAGTTAAATTCTTAACCTAAATAGATGAATTTTCAACAAACAAGTTAATATCTGATATTTCAAACAAAAAAGATTTTAATTTTAAATCAGAAACAGTTGAATAAACAAATAATACGAATTTTCAACAAAATACTTAAATTCTAAACTGAAACGGATAATTTCTTAACCAAAAAGATCAATTTTTAAACAAGAAGATTAAGTTTATACCAAAAAAGACAAATTTTCAACAAAATACATAAATTTTCAACCAAATAGTAAAATTTTTAACAAAGTGGATTAATTTTCTAAAAAAAAATTATTTTGAACACAAGACAAGAATTTTCAACCAAATAGTAAACTTTAAAAATAATAAACTTAAAAATAGTAAACTAAAAATGGAATAATTAAATTTTCGGTTAAAAACATTATTTTTTAACCAAGAGAAAATGAATTTTCAACAAAATAGTTCATTTTCAAAAACATGAAAAATTAATTTTCATCCTTAAATTATGAATCTTCAACATAAAAAATTAATTCTTATCGAAGTACTTCAACTTTCGATCAAATAGTTGAGTGTCTACCAAATTGTTGAATTCTTGAGCCGAAAAGATGAATTTTCAACAAAACAGTTGATGTTTCAACCAAAAAGGATGACTGTGAAGCCTCTTATAAATAAATTGGAATTTTTATAATTTATAGACTAAAGAATAATAGTTTGAATAAAGATTAAAGCTTATTTTTAATCCATTTAAAATATTAAGTTAGAAAACTGGAAATTTGGCTGAATACTTATCCTTATAAACATATTTTATTTTTAAAGTTTATAAAATCTTAGTAAGATTTTAGGGTGTCGGAACACATTTCTGGGTATCTTACTTAGGGGAAGGAGTGGGGGAGGGAGTAAAAATGTCATAAATACACCTTACGTAATTTGTGGATGATCCCTTACTTTTTTATTCATTTATTATCATTTCGCGAATTTATGGTTATTGCAGTTAAGAATAATACTAATATTTACATGTAATACTGTTACAATGAGGGGCTGGTTGCAATAAGGACACATACAATTTTCTCGTGCAAACACGAAATCCCCTGGAGGCTTTCAAAAAAACTTTCGAATTTTAATTTTTAAAGGTTATATTTAGATGTGAAATTTTATTGCGCATCTTTTTTTCAGAAAAACAGTTGAAGCTTTTTTATTTTTCAAATTAAAGCCAAAAAGCTGACTTTTTTTAAAATCGGTTTTAACCCATTTTTTACTTTAGCGTGTCTTTTGATCGAGAGAATAACAGGAATTCAAAAATATATTTTTGAAATATTTTTATTGATTTTTTGTATGCTCGGCGTAAATCGGACTTTTGCAACGTCCAGCGTTTCGTTTATCGAGGGAATTTTGAGCAAGCAAAAACTTCTCGCGACAAAAATTCAGAAAAATTGTGATAACGTTTTTTTCTATGTTTCAGATCAACAAATGTAATATTTTAGGAGTATTTATGATTTTAGTGAATGTCAGCGCTGAACTTTTCGAGTGTGCTATAGAGTCTGGGGCGTAGCGCCGCACCACGGTCTCTCGCTAGTGAGTTTTTGCTTATAATACGATATTAATTAAATTTCTTAGACAAAACACTCATAAATGTTATTCAATTTTTAATTTATTTTTTCGGTTCATATAGATTTCAATTTATGAGTGTTTTGTCACTGTGCTTTCATTAAATTGTTATTCACTAAGAAATTCAATTAATATCGTATTATAAGCAAAAACTCACCGGCGTGAGAACGTGGTGCGGCGGTGAGCCCCAGACTATATAGTACACTAAAAAACCCAGCGCAGACATTCGCTACAATCATAACTACTCCTAAAATATTAAATATTTTGATCTGAAACTTTCCAAAAACTTTTTCACAGTTTTCCCCCAATTTTTGTCGCGGAAAGTCCGACTCACGCCGAGCATAAGAAAAAAATCAATAACAATTTTTAAAAAATACATTTTTAAATCCCAGTCATTCGATTGATCGAAGGACGTCCTAAAGCGTATTCCCTGAAAATTTTTTTAAAAATTCGAAAAACTGACGAACAGAGCACGAGTTGAAGTGAAAAACAGATTAAAATAGATTTTTCTTTTAAATCAGCTTTTTGGCTTTAATTTCAAAATTAAGAAAGCTACAACTTTTTGTCGGGAGAAAAAAGGATGCGCAATTAAATTTCAAATCCAGATTTATCCTTTAAAAATAAAAACCTGAAATTGTTTTTAGAAAGACTCCAAGGGATTTCGTTTTCACAAGAGAAAATTTTATGTGACCTTATTGCAGCCGACCCCTCGACAGAATCGAGAATTGTTGACCCTCCCCCGCCCCCCACCTCACTTCCAGCCAAAAAGCTTCACGTAATTTATGCATGGCCCCTTGCAGTATTGTCTCTTTCACATTTCAGAAAAATAAAGTGCTTCGTCATCTGACTGTTACATTCTGTAACCACTTATTCCTGCGGAAATCAGTATCAGAAGACTCCTGTCAATTTCACCCATGAACTAAATTTGCATTTAAGATAAAAAGAGAAAAAAATGCTTTAAATTTCTTCCCTCCTTTTATTTTTATTTTAGCAGGTCTGGAAAGTTCTCTGAAATTCGACTTTAATACCCTGACACGCAAACTGCAAAGCGATCCAATTCTCATTCCCACTTTGATTATTTTACTTTTGCAGTTCTACAAGAGATGTTCGAGTTCGTTTTTGGCTCAAACTATCGTGAAAGTTTCGTGCAAGAATTTCAACGCGACTTTTGGGGAATTTAAACTTAATAATGAACACCTCTGAAGCAAGACAATCCGTTTCCTCGTGTCATGTATAGTCAAATAATATTTTGCTTACTCTAAAAATGACAATTATTACTTTAAAATTTTTTTAAAATTATTACTTTAATGCCAATAAGGAAGTTTCTTTGAATCTCACGCTTACATTAAATATATTTTATTTGTAAAATTTAGTTTGCTAGTTTTTCCAGAAATTGAAAACTGTTGAGCGAGTTCGTAACTCACTGCTATGGTCGTTACACCCTTACGAAGAATATTATGGGAAATTCAGTATAGGCCTATAATGATTTTCCTACAATGTATTTCTTATCATTTTTTCGTGATTCTAGAGAAATAATTATGAAAAATCACTATAATAAACTCAGTACATAAATGAATAATGTTAAAATATTGATAGAAGTGACGCAATAAATAGAGAAACTAGAAACGAATGATTTATCTATTTGTCTAACCTAGGTTTTCAAATTATTTCAAGGGATTTCTACGAATTTCAATAATATCCAAGGACATGAAGGAACTTAAAAAATTTTAGAGAATTTTAAGTTATTTTTAAATATAAAAAAAAATGCCAGAGATTTAGAAGATTTCAAGGAATGCCAAAGAATTTTGTACGATTTCTAAAGATTTCAAGGGATTTTAAAGAATGTCGCAAGATTTGATGGATTTTATTTAAGGGATTCAAGGAATGTCTAAAGAACTTTGAAAAGAAATGAAAATTATTGAACTTCTAAGGAATTTCTAGTTATTTCAAACATTTCAAGAGATTTTATGGTATTTCAAGAAATTTCACCAGATTTAAAGGATTTTATTAAATCTCCAAAGGATTTAAAAGATTTCTAAAGATTTGAACGGGTTGTTTTTTATAGAAATTTCATGCATAAGTTTAATTCAATGTATATCCAGGGATTTCTAATCTTGAAATTCTAAAGAATTTTAAGAGATTAACAAAATTTCCAGGAACGTCAAAGAATTCTGTAAGATTTTCAAGGATTTAGAGGAATTTAAAAGAATTTTCCAATATTTAAGGGATTTTATAGGACCTTCAATTATTTCAAAAGATTTACGGGATTTTAAAACATTTTGAAAGTTTTCAAGTTCGATTTTAAGGTATTTTGTAGAGAACTTTGGAAAATAAATTAAATTAAATTTCAAGGGATTCCATGCGGTTCCAAAGATTTCAAAGGATTTTAAGGAATTCGAACGAATTTCTAGGGAATTTTATGGCATAAAATATACAATATTTGATGGAATATAAAGAAACTAACAAGATTTTAAAGGATTCAAAAGATTCCAAAAAATTCCAAGAGATTTAAAAAATATCAAGGAAAGTCAAAGAATTTTGTACTATTTCCAAATATTTTTTGGTATTTCACAGAAATTCCCAAGATTAATGGCTTTTATAGGACCTCCAATTGTTTCGAAGAATTTAACGGATTTTTAATAATTGAAGCTATTTTAATAGATTCAAATAAATTTAAAGAGACTTAGAAAATCTCAAAAAATTTTAAAGAATTTCGTAGAATTTCCAAAGATTTTAATCTCGATTTTAAGAGATTTCTAGAGAACTTTAATGAATACATGAAATAAAATAGATTTAAAGGAATTCATTAGCGATTCAAAACATTTCTATTTTAAGGAATTTTAGGAATTCTAATGGTTTCAAGGAATATAAATAAATTGAAAAACTTTCAAAGGATTTAAAGGGTTTCAAAAGATTTAATGCTATTTTAAGACATTCAAATGAATTTCAAGACATGTAGAAAATTTCAAGTGAATTTAAAGAAATTTGTTGGATTTCCAGAGATTTTAAGGTCGATTTTAAGGGAATCCTAGAGAACTTTAATAAATACATGAAATAAAATCAATTTAAAGATATTTCTACAGCGATTCCAAACATTTCAATTTCAAAAAATGTTAGGGATTTCAAGGGATATGAATTAATTGAAAAAATTTCAAAGGATTTAAATGGTTATAAAAGATTTGAAGCTATTTTAACAGATTTAAATAATTAAATAAATATCAAGAGATTCAGAAAATTCGAAGAGATTTCAAAGAATTTTTTAGGTTTTAAGCTCAGTTTTGCAGGAATTTCTAGAAAAATTTTAACAATAAATGAATGTAAATAAATTGAAAGATATTCCTAGCGATTCCAAACATTTGCATTTCAAAAAATGTTGGGAGATTTAGAAGATTTAAAGGAATGCCAAAGAATTTTGTAGGATTTCCAAAGATTTCAAGGGATTTTAAAGAATGTCACAAGATTTGAGGGAATTTATTCAAGGGATTCTAGGAATGTCTAGAGAACTTTGGCAATAAATGCAAATTGTTCAATTTCTAAGGAATTTCTATCTATTCCAAACATTTCAAGAGATTTTATGGCATTTCAAGAAATTTCACCAGATTTGAAGGATTTTATTAAATCTCCAAAGCATTGAAAAGATTCCTATGTATTTCAACTGGTTGTTTTTTATAGAAAGTTCATGCATAAGTTTAATTTAATGTATATTCCAGGGATTTCTAATCTTGAAATTCTAAAGAATTTTTAGAAATTAAAAAAATTTCCAGGAATGTCAAAGAATTCTGTAGGATTTTCAAGGGATCCCTTAAAATCGACCTTAAAATCTCTGGAAATCCAACAAAGTTCTTTAAATTTCCTTAAAATTTTCTACATCTCTTGAAATTCATTTGAATGCCTTAAAATATCATTAAATCTTTTGAAACCCCTTGAATCCTTTGAAAGTTTTCCAATTCATTTATATTCCTTAAACTTATTAGAATCCCTAAAATTCCTTAAAATTGAAATTTTTGGAATCGCTAATGAATTTCTTTAAATTTATTTTATTTTATGTATTTATTAAAGTTATCTACAAATCCTTTGAAATCGTGATTAAAATCTTTGAAAATCCTACAAAATGCTTTACAATCTTTTGAGATTTTCTAAATCTCTTTAAATTTATTTGAATCTGTTAAAATAGCTTAAATGATTAAAAACCCGTTAAATTCTTCGAAACAATGGGAGGTCCTATGTGAAATACCTAAAAATATTTGGATATGGTACAAAATACTTTGGCTTTCCTTGATATTTTTTAAATATTTAGTTGGGGATATAAATGAATTGAACAAATTTCAAAGGATTTAAGTGTTTTAAAATATTTAAAAGATATGAACCTATTTTAACAGATTCAAATGAATTTCAAGAAATTAAAAAAAATGTTGTAGAATTTAGAAATGCTTTAGGCTCGATTTTAAGTGATTTCAAGAAAACTTTGTAAAATAAATTGAATTAAATTAATTTAAAGGAACTTCTACCGATTCCAGACATATCAATTTTAGGGGATTTTGGGTATTTCAACGATTTCAAAGGAATATTAAAGAATTGAAAAACTTTCAAATGATTTAAGGGTTCTCAAAATATTTAAAAAATTTGAAGCTATTTTAACAGTTTCAAATGTTTTAAACTCGAAAACGTTGAGAAATAAACTAAATGAAATAAATCTGAAAGAATTCCCAGCAATCGAAAAACATTTTAAGGGATTTCTACGGATTGCAACGATTTCAAGGGATAGGAAGGAATTGAAAAACTTTCAAAGAATTTAAAAGATTTTAGGGTTTCTTTAAAGATTTCAGAAAATTCAAAAAGATTTAAGAAATTCCAAGTTGTTTCAAAGATATTTAGGGGCTTGATAAGACCTCCAAGTATTTCAATGATTTCCAAATTTCAAGCGTTTCCTAGAGAACTTTGGTGAAATGATTAAATTTATTTTATTTTTGAGGGATTTTAAATTATTTCTACAGATTTCTATCTATTTCATTATAGAAAAATCATAATAGGACTATATACTAATTTTCCTGAAAAATTTAACCTTGAAAGCAGTTTGCAATTTTGAATGAAAGTCCCTTTCGTTCCTTTCGTCGATCTCAGTTTTTTGTATTACTTCATTTATTTTTTATTGTTGTTATTTTTAATACATCATATTATTATTATTATCTTATTATCATTATATGATAGTACCCATAATTATTATTTCCGGTCTTTGAATTTATATCCTTTAAAATCTGTATTTTAAAAAATGAAATCGTTTTTACTTGTTTGACAATCTCAGGCCTGCTTTTGATTCCAGATTTTTTTCAGTCTAGAAGCCAATGTATGTAATGTATGAGCATTATAAAAGAGAACTTAAGTCCACGACCCATGTATGAAGTAATCACTATAGAATATGCTAATGCGACGATTTTCAGTGGACGCTTTCCGGTCTTTGAATTTATATCCTTTAAAATATTCATGCGGTAGAAAGAAGCGAAGCTGCGAAGCACGTCTGACACTTTATGTGAAACTCAGAAAGATACTTTAGCTTAAGAAAACGAGAGAAAAACGAGTTTTCAGATAGAATCTTATGTCAGAAATTTTTTATAAATTTTCATTGTTTCATGATTACCAATTCTTTTTGTACGGTTGAACGTTCTCTTCAAAGGTAGAGCGTACTTAATCGGTAAAACGCAATGAGTATTTCAATTACTTGAAATAACTAACGGACTTCCCTTTCTTTTAATCAACGTTTAAGTGCCAAGTAGATAAAATGGGTTTTTACATTGAAGGGAGAAAATGCACAAAGAGAGAAAAAATCTAATCAAAAGTTCGTTTCCGCATTCGTCTCAGGTGCGTGAAACAAAACAAATTCTTTTTAGAGTTGATAAAAGAATCATTTATTGCGGCTTACAGCTTCTTGAGAAGTTTATTTCAAGATAGGTTCATTCCAGAGGGAAAATTTAACTTACTTATCATACTATTCTAATATTTTCTTATAATTCGCTGTCTCTAATTTATCAATTTAAAAGGGAATAAAGCCACCATTTTCTGTATTTAGTGGTGATATTGTGATAATAGTTGACATAGTGCAATTACCAATATCATTACCAGTAATTTATGGGGTGATTGCTAAATTTAAGTGTGCAACTGTTATCATTATTACAGGTATATTATGTTTTTCGAAGATAATTCTAATGTGGATTTCAGAGGCCAAACTTAATTCTTTTCTTTTTTCATTTCTTGACCACTGCCACGAAAATAAATTTAGAGTGACAATTCTATAGTATATAAATAAAGTAGAAAATACACAATAATTATAGCAGAACTAGCATTTTTATTATTATCAATCCTTACAGTTTTATTTCCTCACATTAAAAATATAAAAAATTCAAAAATCCATTATTAATCAAATTTTCAAATATTGAGGGTTCTTAAATTTTTGAAACACTAATTAATCACCTCGAATTAAAAGGGCTTGACATTTTTAAAAAATTGAAAGATTTTGAATTAAAGGCGTTCCAAATTATAATTTCCATTGAAGGCGTTCAAAATTGAAAATTTTTATTTTGAATTAAAGAATCTCAAAATTGAATGATTCCAGATTGAAATCTAAAAAATAGGACAATTTTGAAATGTTAAAAATGGAATAATTTCAGATTAGAATTTTAATAAGTGGATCATTTGAAAAGCAAAGAAATAAAATTGTTTAATTTTGTACTAAAAGCGTCCCAAATTGAATAATTTAAAATTGAAAACTTTTGGATTTATATAATTTTCAATTCGAAGCGATTAAGATTTCATAATTTTAACTTTAAACCTAAATTGAATCCTTCAAACTCAAAGCTTCTGAAGTTGTAGAATTTTAAATTATGATAAGATGAAAAAAAAATTTATGTAAAATTAGATTATACAGATTTTTCTAAGCTCAAAAAATGAATCATTTTGAGTGAAAATAGGAAAAATTTTGAATTGTAAACCTTTGAAATTGAATTATTGTAAAAAACGTTAGGAATGAATCAATTTTAAATGATAAACATTACAAATTAAGAAATTAAAACTTAAGAAATTGACAAATTCAGCGTTAAACATAAAAATTCAAAACACCTCATTTAGAAGTATTAATCATTCTTGAAATCTTTCAATAAAATATTTGTCAATTTTTAATATCTTTTTTATTTTCTACTAAAAATTGGAAATTTGTTCAATATTACATAAAAAATTT
>CAKNWT010333435.1:762-20373 GCA_932066315.1 Andricus coriarius
ATCTTTTCATGATACACAAAAAAGGCTCAAAAACAGATCCCTCAAATTATAGAGAAATTGCCCTTGTTAACTGTATAACTAAAATTTTCACGCAAGTTTTGCTGTCTAGGCTCTCCAAGTGGGCTGAGTATACAGACGCTCTTCCGGAGAACCAAGCTGGTTTCAGGAGTGGAAGAAGCTGCTTGGACCACATTTTCACCCTATCTTCTATTATCCAAATACGTCTTTCCGAACCAGGGGGCAAACTTTTTTCATTCTTTGTTGACTTTAAAAGGGCCTTTCCTTCTATTAACCATCATCACCTTTGGAAAAAACTCCTGAAGAAGGGCGTCAGCACCAAAATGTTGAAAATTATTTCTAACTTATATCAGAAAGCTACTGTTTCTATACGTTCAACTGAAGGAAACACCAATCCAGTAGAGGCCACCTTAGGTCTCCTCCAGGGTGAAAGTTTGAGCCCGATATTATTTGCTTTATTCCTAAGTGATCTTGAGGAATACTTAATAAATCATGGAGCCAAAGGGATTATGGTTAATTATTCTACCGAATTATTCTTTTTGGCTTACGCGGATGATATTGTGGTACTAGCAGCTTCTCCAGTTGACCTTCAGAGGAACATAAATATAATTGCCCAATACTGCGAGGAAAATTTTCTTTCCATTAATGAAAGTAAATCGAAGGTTCTTATTTTTCATAAAGGCAAAATTAGTCAAGATTATAACTTCCGTTACAAGGGTGAACTTCTGGAGATCTTTCGGACGTATGACTATCTAGGTACCACTTTTTCTAGCTCGGGGCGATTTGCCAAAGCGAGTGAAAAAAGGATAAGTGCCTCAAATGTCGCTATGGGTGCAGTCCTCAGGATCCTCTTCTCGTCGAAATCTGACTCTTGGGACACAAAGAGGGTGCTCTTTCGCAGCCTTTGTCTTAGCGTCCTTTTCTATGCTATTGCAGTCTGGGGCTTGTGGTATCATGAGTCAGTTGAGAAAATTCAAACGAATTTTCAAAAGAGGATACTGACTCTCCCTTCTTACACCCCTAATTATGCGGTCAGGATTGAGACAGGCTCCAGGCAACTTTCATGATATCTTGAAGCAGGCTTTGAATTGGCTGGAAAGAATCTTTGACATGACAGAGGGGAGACTTCCTAAAAAGTGCCTTGAAAGATTAATTAGCTTATCTAACGAGAAAGATGCAAAACCCGAGTATAATTGGTTTCTGCAATTGAAACACTTTTTTGACCAGTGCGGGTTGGGGAATAGGTGGTCCTCATTGCATGCCAATTCTCTGAAGCTAAACAAAGATCTTATACTCGACACTTACAGAGATCACCTCCTAAACTCTGATCTCGACAGACTGGAATCCTCTGAGAGCTTGCAAGTTTATCCTTACCTACCTTTGACTTTTGTAGAAAACTCTTATTTGAGAATCAGAATTCCCTTGGCCTTTACAAGAATAATGGCTCAGCTTAGGCTTTTGGGTTCCAAAAGAGGAAGAGAGTGCTTAAATAACTCAAGATATGACTTCGTTGCAGGTAAAGTCTGTCCAATATGTAACCTTAATCAGGTGGAAGATTTATACGATTTATTAGTACAATGTCCTGCCTACAATGACTTCAGACCTTCGTTTCTTAGAAATTCAGCGGATCCGAATATAGTTAGACATTATTGGCTTATGATTTTAAATACCACCTCTGCTTTTGAGATGTGAAATTTATTTAAACTAGTCCAAACCATTCTGCGCATCCGCACATTTATACTTGAGACTTAAACAGGCAATATAATTAATTTATATAAAGATATATTTTTTCTTCTTCTCTCCTTTTTTCGATTAAAGATATGTTCTCATATGTAAACCAAGCAGTTAAACGCCTTTTCTCAAGATATATGTACTTTTAGAAGATGCTCTAGTTTTAAGCAACCCATTTGTACAGGTCAATGACCTAAGCATCTTATCAATAAATAAATAATAATAAATAAATCTTTACTTGATTTAAAGAATCGACCAATAATTAATTAAACTGTTTACAACATAAAAATCACGAAACTATTATTTTCATTGAAACATTCAAATAATTTTTACTTTTTATTTTTTTTTCAAATTTAAACTTTCATTTCTGACAATTTGAATTATGATCAAGAGGAACATTTGTAACTGTATTAGAAATGTAGAAAAATTACTGAAATACATTTTACGACATATATTGATAAAGTCAGTCATATAACAAACAAAGATAAAAACATAGATAAATAAATAAATTAAATTCATTTTAATAATTGGAGCTATTATTGGAAGTATATATGTACAATAGTAAAAATACGAAAATATAATTATCTATGATCGATAAAATGAGAAACCTACTTTTTTACTTCTGCTAGTTTTCATTTTAGTTAATAGAGGTCACCCTATGACTTAAAAAGTGATGACTAAAAAAACTTCCTCCATAAGACTACAATGGCGGTTACGAGTTTTCATCTATAGGATATCTAGGTTAATGAACTATACTATAGGATGGATATAGGAGTTTTGTACTATATTCTAGAACAATGCCTTATAGGGTTTTCCCGCTTTTAAACTAGGGTTTTAAATGAGGGATTTAAACTTATAATGGCCTGAAATCAAATAAATCTCCAAATTCAAAGAAAGGTCCAGCCAGTTAAATCGAAATTATAAAACCAAATCTAGGGTCCCGAAAAGGGACTAATTTGTCATAAATTCTTCAACCCATTGAAGAATTTACGTTGACACGTCCAAAATGGACGTGTCAACATCCGATGTCAAAATATAACCTTTGAAATCCTCTTACTTGTAACCCGCCTAACGTAATAATTTTATAACAAGTTTTAGAATTTTTTCTTTTTTTTTTGGCAAATTCCCTCTGTTGGACATATGTATTTTACTAGTATACCTGTTATGTTACGTGTTTATATATACATAATCACAGTGCATAATATAAATATAAAGATAAAAAAGTATCAAATATTGATATCATAATTTAGACCTTTTATGCTTAATGAATTCTAATATTTAATTTAAATTTAAACAAGATAATTGGGCGAAAGTCGATCAGCGCTGCAGTTTCGTATTTTCCCCGCTGAGTCAACTTGGGAACTATAATCATAATAATCGTGTCATGCCCCTGGATAAAGTGCACTTATTAGGTTAGTTTATTAATTTTTTTGCGAAAGTGAGACAAGTTAGTTGTGTTTCTGAATTAATATTTATTTTTTTCTAAAAATGGATGATATTTTGCTTTTGAATTCAACCTGTTTTTCATACTTGCTGTGGGCTTTTGAGTATCTCAAAAAAAAAGAGATCGAAGCTGTTGGGTCTAACCCTACATTCAAGAACTTATAAGGCTAAAGTTTGGTGCATACAATGTACTATTTTTATTTTTTGAAAGACACGATCCGTTGTCCTGGAGGTTACCCCACCCGATTTTACAATACAGTGTACAAAATGCTGGGGTGAAGCTTTTACCTTTGCTCTATCCTTAGATTCAAATAAATCTATTTTTCACAAGTCGCGTTCAATGCAATATAATCAGCGAGAAAAATTATTTAAAAAAATTTGAATTTAAATGTCGAAAATAGTTGCCTATACGATCACGGGCACCAGTTATCACTGCAGGTCTTACGAGTTTGATTTTTTTTGGGCATAACCTCTAACTAAACTGCAAAATGCTCTGAAAGTACAAGTTCAAATTTTCGTTCAGGGGGCATTATTTACAACGTTTACAACTAACAATTTAATTTGAAAAACATCAAATTCGTAAATACTCCCCGGCAAAGATTGTAGCAACTTTGCGATATTCAAAAAATAGCGCCGAGCCTGGTTTCTCGGCACGATCTGAATTCTGCCAATCAGCTTTTGAGACGCCTAGGGACATTTCTCTCTTCGCGAAAATGACTGGACAGTTGGCCAATTCACAAAATGGTCGCGTTTTACGATATCAGAGTCTCCATGTAGAAACCCCTTCAGTACCAGTAGTCTGTCCTACGCGTTGTCGCCTTTCAGCTGGTTGGGTATGACTTTGTACAAACCTTTGCATTATCTTTCAAAAACAATAAATTCACAGCAATAAATGAGGGCCGGGCTTCAATATAATTAGATATATTTCGTTTAACTGTGGGAAGGCCCTTCATTCTGTCAACTTGTAACCTCGCTTAATGTCAAACCCAAGTCGCCAGTGGCCTGCCCACTTTCAAGCGAAAGCCATTATATCCCTTGATATTTGCAGCCACACCCAAAATATTTCTAACATAAACACTAGTACACAATAAAGCTCGTTTTCACTTGTGCGAAATGCAAAGACGCGACCGGCGATACGCGATTATGACATGTCTGGAGGTTCATTTCTTCGCCACGAGGAGCGCTGTATCACTGGTATGATCACTGGTTAAATCTTTCATTTGTCGTCACTGGGATATTTCAGTAACTGTTTTAATTGAGTCACTTACTAGTTTGCCGAGTCAGAACCGGAAAATCAGTGGTTCACCAGTGATAACTCAAAATACTGATTCAAACAGTGACAATTTTACTGGTTCAGCTTAAAAGAGATGTATAGAAATATCTCAATACTAACAAAATGTATTGTGATCCTAAATAAAGATAAAGGAAAATACGTAACAATTATAATTTTAGGTTGTGTTTCATAACCTCTTCCTGCTGACAAAAACTGGGATACATGCATAAAAGTGAATAAAATTAAAGTCAATTGGGAAAGTACTGAATAATACTGATAATATCATCCACTTCAAGGAGTTTTGCGACAACCTCACACCATCGGAGGAGGAATGTCCATCAATCAGGTGCGTAAACCTGGAAGTACCACCATGCCCAAAACATATATAACGTATGCCAGAATTAAGTGCTCATTTAAGGCTCATTTAATACCCAAAAGCCAAATTTCGGGCTCTCCAATTTTTTGAAAAAATGCATGGTACTGCCAGCTTTACGTAAAGCTAGCAGTACCATGGTAGAAATAATTGTTTAATAAACTTTTTTCTTCCACAGTAATTGAGGGCTCTTGAATGACCCTCGGCGCAATTTTCCAAAAACAACCCCTATCACAGAAGAACCACCCTACAAAAAATGCATTAATTAACTTTTTTCGTTCACAGGAATTAAGGGCTTATTTAAGACTCTTGAATGACCCCCGCCGCAATTTTTAAAAAAGAACCCTTATCACACAAAAACTACCCTAAAAAATAAATATGCACTAATTAAAACAGTAAGCAAATCAGAATTAAGGGCTCATTTTATACTCTCCAGTGACCCCAAAATCAAATTTCCAAAACCATCCCTTAACATTCGAAAACTACCCCTTACCCAAAAGTACTCACAAAGTGCAAGAAAAAGCATTGCATCTGTTTGAAATATTTCTGAGTTGTCCACAGCAATCAAAAACTTTTTAAAAAATCACCCCTAAAACTCGAAAACCACCCCATGAATGAATTTGACATAAAACTGACAATCGAGTATATTAGCAGTTTTTTATTTTCTTCGACTATGCACAAACATTGTCCAAGAAAAGCAAAAACTGCTAATATACTTCATTCTCACTTTAATGTCAAATTCCTTCACGGGGTGGTTTTCGAGTCCTAGGGGTGGTTTTTCAAAAAGTTTTTCATTGATTCGGACAACTTAAAAATAATTTAAACTGATGCAATACTTTCTTCTGCACTTTGTCGTTACTTTTGGGTAAGGGCTAGTTTTCAAATGTTAAGGGGTGGTTTTTGAAAAATTGCGCCGGGGGTCATTCGAGAGCCCTAAGTGAGCCCTCAATTCCTGTGAAAGAAAAAAGTTAATTAGTGCATATTTCATTTTCAGGGTACTTTTTCTGTGATAGGGGTTGTTTTTGAAAAATTGCGCCGGGGGTCATTCAAAAGCCCTAAATGAGCCCTCAATTACTGCGAAAGAAAAAAGTTGATTATCCAAATATTTCTACCATGGTACTGCTAGCTTTACGTAAAGCTGGCAGTCCCGTGCATTTTAAACAAAAAAATGCAGAGCCCAATACTTGACTTTTCGGTATTAAATGAGCCTTAAATGAGCCCTTAATTCTGGCCGAGGTTATAACTCTTTGTGCATGGTCCAAGAAAAGCAAAAACTGCTAATATATACGATTCCCAGTTTAATGTAGAATTCCTTCACGGGGTGGTTCTCGAGTTTCATGAGTGATTTTTAAAAAAAATTTTGATTGTTTCGGACAACTAAAAAATATTCCAAACTGATGCAATACTTTCTCCTGCACTTTCTCGGTACTTTTGGGTAAGGGGTAGTGTTTAAGTGTTAAGGGATGGTTTTGGAAATTTGATTTTGGGGTCGTTGCAAAGCCTAAAATGAGCCCTTAATTCCTGTGAAAGAAAAAAGTTAATTAATGCATACTTTTTTTAGGGTGGTTTTTCTGTGATAGGGGTTGTTTTTGAAAAATTGCGTCGGGGGTCATTCAAGAGCCCTAAATGAGCCCTCAATTACTGCGAAAGAAAAAAGTTGATTAACCAAATATTTCTACCATGGTACTGCTAGCTTTTCGTAAAGCTGGCAGTCCCGTGCATTTTAAACAAAAAAATGCAGAGCCCAATACTTGACTTTTCGGTATTAAATGAGCCTTAAATGAGCCCTTAATTCTGGCAGAGGTTATAACTCTTTGTGCATGGTCCAAGAAAAGCAAAAACTGCTAATATATACGATTCCCAGTTTAATGTAGAATTCCTTCACGGGGTGGTTCTCGAGTTTCAGGAGTGATTTTTAAAAAAAATTTTGATTGTTTCGGACAACTAAAAAATATTCCAAACTGATGCAATACTTTCTCCTGCACTTTCTCGGTTCTTTTGGGTAAGGGGTAGTGTTTAAATGTTAAGGGATGGTTTTGGAAATTTGATTTTGGGATCGTTGCAAAGCCTAAAATGAGCCCTTAATTCCTGTGAAAGAAAAAAGTTAATTAATGCATATTTTTTTTAGGGTAGTTTTTCTGTGATAGGGGCTGGTTTTGAAAAATTGGGCTGGGGGACATTCAAGAGCCTTAAATGAGCCCTCAATTCTTGTGAAAGAAAAAAGTTAATTAATGCATTTTTTGTTAAGGGTAGTTTTTCTGTGATCGGGGTTGTTTTTGAAAAATTGCACCGGGGGTCATTCAAGAGCCTTAAATGAGCCCTCAATTCCTGCGAAAGAAAAAATTTGATTAATGTTCATTTTTTTATGGTAGTTTTTCTGTGATAGGGGTTGTTTTTTGGAAAATTGCGCCGGGGGTCAATCAAGAGCCCTTAATGAGCCCTCAATTACTGTGAAAGAAAAAAGTTGATAAAAGAATTATTTCTACCACGGTACTGCTAGCTTTACGTAAAGCTAGCAGTACCATGCATTTTTACAAAAAATTGCAGAGCCTAGAATTTGGCTTTTGGGTATTAAATGAGCCTTAAATGAGCACTTAATTCTGGCATAGATTATACATGTTTTGGGCATGGCGGTACTTCCAGTTTTTCACACCTCCATCAATCACTTTCGAAGAGGTGAAAAAAGCACTTAGAGGCACGAAGAACTTTTCCACTGCAGGACCAGATGGTATCAAGAACTTCTGGTGGAAGAAGTTTACTTCTACACACCAACATTTTGCCCGCATATTCACCTCATATTTAAAGTCGGAAACACCCATTCCGCAGTGGCTGGTATTAGGACGCACTATACTTCTTCCGAAAAAAGGCATCTTGTACAATCCAAAGAATTGCAGGCCAATAACTTGTTTGAACACACTGTATAAGACCTTTACAGCTATCTTGAATAACAGGATTGTCCGAAGAATTGAACCTGTGTAGCAAGAGATGTACGAATAACGTGGCTCGAAAAAAGGTGTAGCAGGATGTCGAGAGAACCTGCTAATTGACAAGTGCGTCTGTAAAGACGCTGCATCCTATCAGCGCGTCCTGTCAATGGCCTGGATTGACCACCGGAAAGCTTTCGATTCAACCTCTCATGGACTTATCATCTGTCTGTTGTAAGGCTTGAAGGTGCATCCACCCATAGGGAGATGCACAGAGAGATTGATGCCTCTTTGGAAAACTAGATTTGCTATCTCATCTGGAAATTATCGTGTGACAACGAACAACGTCACCTTCCAGAGGGGCGTCTTTCAGGGCGATACCATGAGCCCTTTGCTTTTTTGCATCATACTTCTGCCTCTATCTCTCCCACTACAAAATTCTTCTGGATACCTCTGTGGCGAAACTAACCATCGCAAGCATAAGTTCACTCATGTATTTTATATAGATGTGCTGAAAATCTATGCCTCTGGTAAAAGCAAACTTCAGACTGCTATAAATATCGTCAAGGAGTACACAGGAGAGATTGGGATGGACTTTAGATTGGATAAATGTATCAAAATTCATTTGAAGAAAGGAAAGATTGTTGGCGTTCCCAAGTACCCTGAGCATCTGGATATACGTGTTATTCGACTTCCTAAAACTGCAGAGAACTATACATACCTGCACGTGCCGCAAAGCCGTATTCAGGACGTAACATCAGTTAAAGAGCCTCTCCGAAGTAGATACAAGCAGCTTCTTTGGCAGATTTGGTCTTCAAATCTGTCGGCGTTGAACAAGGGATCTGCGACTAGCATGCTTGCCGTCCCGGTTCTACTCTACTCGTTTGGGGTGGTTCACTGGACGAAGAACGAACTTAAAGACCTTGATGTCACCACACGTAAGATCATGCATATGCATAAAAGCTTCCATATCTGTTCGGCTGTTCCACGATTACACATCTCACGCCATCAACGCGGAAGCGGACTTCTGAATCTCTGATGTCTTCATAACCGAATTGTTCTAAGTACAGCTTACATCGTTGCAAATGGAAAAGATCATCTCCTAAAAATGGTCAGGAATCCCGAGATGATTGGCAAAGGAGCGTTCCTTTACAACGCTGTGGAGCAGGCGCCCGGAGTGAAGAAAGCAGAAGTTGAAAAATTCCACCAACAGATACTCGACAAGAAAATGCACGGAAATTTTCACAGGAATGTAGGAAAACAGTCATTGTCGAAGGAGAAAGACTTTTGCTTTTCTCAGATCATCAGGGCTTCATTCAGGTACAGAAGGTTTCATTTTTTCATGCCAGGACGGTGTCATTTCCAGCCAGCCTCGACCTTCAATTAACGGGGGACATCGAGGAATTTTGGAACTCTGAAGTGTACCAGAGAACTGAAATTCGTTTGCTGCCGTCGTTGCCCAAGAATTGAGATTCTGGTGTTGAATCTAGTTCCCGCCTTTCCGTTTGCTGTCTCGAGTAGTCCCGGAGTCGCCCATGCACCTCTTTTCATTTTGGCGGCACGGCAGAGAACGAATCGAGCGGCACAGCACTAACCACACAGCAGCGCTGAGGAAGCAGCTAATCAGCGCCGACCGGTGGGGACTCATCCCAAAGGCGGGAGGGACGACGCACTCGAAACTCCACAAGCCACGCTCTCAGTCGTTCAGCAGCCACGCAGCGAGAGACAACGCACGTCTACTGAACATTCTTTTCTTTTGTTTTCCCTAAAGTAGCCATTAAAGTAGAGTCAGTTTGTATTCTGTATGAGTTCAGGTTAGCTTCTTGTCGCCGGGAGGTTTGGGGGATATTCGCGGATCCTCGTGTCCTCTTTGCTGGGATTCAGTCCTCAGGTTTAATTATGTAGAGTCTTTTCTTTTGTGCTTACGCTGTTAGAAAAAGGACACGAGGACCCTCGCGGGACTCCAAGCCAATATGCATGTTTAGAGTCTTCAGGTTAGGTTACATTTCGTGAAAGAATCAGTGATTCCTAAGGCTTTTGTTCTCCCCACGCGAATCATAATGTACCACGCCTAGCAGTTATCGTCGGCGCCATTTGAGAGCTCCCGGCGCCATTTTGGGCTCGTGTCGGTAGTATCTTTTCGCTCCGGAAATCTAACTATGTCTTGATTTAAATAAGGGGATGTTTATGCTTACGTATCGGTTTGTAGAATAATGGAATTAAATTACCCGTTTCATGTTTCCGTGTCAGCCACTGAGTATCGGCTGAACGGCTCAGCGCCACTAATTCAGTTCTCTTTCAATCGCTGTATGCTCCGAAATTTCGCATTATAAAATTTTCGTAGTATTTTAACTTCGATCTATTATAGATAACCACTAAACTGGAGTTTAATTATGCTACCGGGTAAAACCCTTTTTAACTTCATGGCCTCGCCTGCCTGAAACTAACGAATCTTGTCACAGCGAGTAGCTTGCCCTCTCTCTTTTTGTTTTAAATAAAACTGTACACGCCATTTTATATCTCCGCACTTTTTTTTATTTACTTGTAAGGTGTAAGATGATTCATTTAAAAAAATGATAGTCTGCGTCTAGAAACTCTTAATAATTAGCAAACATTATTATTATTTATAATTTTAAGATCAAATGTTCAATTTAGCTGTTTCACTCAAAGACAGATTTTTTATTTTTCACTAAACCTTATTATCATTGTTTATACAGTTTTTTTAACAAAACAGCTATTTCGTGCTTTTTCTTACAATTTTCTTTCTAGACAAGAACTAGATTAAACTATTGCCGTTTTGAGGATAACTAAGTATGTGCATAAGTACCTAAATAAAAGGGCCGTGGGAAGGAGGGGGGGGGGGGGCGATAAATTTTCCATTAGTTACGAAACTAATACGAAATTAAAAGAAAATTTTGTTTTAAAGTGTAATTGCTGACAATTAGTTTTTAAAAATGATATTCGGTATGTAAAAACTCTCAATAATTAAAATCATTTTTGTTATAAACCATTTTAAAACCAGGTATTCAATTTTTCTATTTTAATCAAAGACAGATTTTTTATTTGCCATACTAAAGCTTAGTAGCATCTTCTAAACAGTGATTTTCGATCTCAATAAATTAATATTTTGAATGTCAATAACAAATTTTATAAACGAAAGCTCTTTCTTACTGGAAAGTTGAAAACAAAATGTTACAGTTTATCTTTTATGATAGAAAGCATTTTAAACGTATATTGTATCATTTTTCATCAAATAAATTAACAATAAACAATTATTGGTATTAATAATATAATTATTACAAATAATAGACTGGTGACTTGTAGGGAATGTAGAGTATGTGAATCGGCTTGAAATAATCGGTTTTTCCTGAAAGGGCTTGAATTCGGATATTATTTACACTAAAGAATAACAAAAATATTAAAAATGATTTATTTTTGTTTTCTAAGTATATTTACGTTAAATATTGTACATATCGAGTTTACTTATTTATTTTTGTAAAGAAAAATCTTGCATTCGATAAATAATTATATTGAAACAAAAATTATTAAATATACTCCATAAGTTTTCTTAAAAATTTAATGCTGATCATTTCTAAAAAAAAAAACTTTCAAATCCGTTCACAATTGCGACCTGTAGACTATTTTAAATTGTAAATTCCCGAGCCAGCCCACTGTGCAGCGGGAGAAGTAAACCCCAAAGGTTTTACTTTTACGCCGGACTTAGCCTCACCCTGTCGGGCACTTCGCGATTTGACCAGGCAGAGTCCGAAGTGAAAGTGCTGCTTCGGACTTTGCCTGACACCGCTCAGTCAAATCGCGGAGGATCCAGGCAGACTGCGGTGTGACGGCGCATCGGACTTTGCCTGTAATATATATATATATATATACACCGCAGGGTCCCACTGAGAGGAACTGCCATCTAAAAATGACACCGGCTCCCAGTAAGACCGTTCCAGAAAATTGGGCATTTCTCGTTTTGGACAATTGACTTCATCTCTCTTGGAGCGTTCGGCAGGGCAGGGTGCCGGCCAACACCGTAAGAGCGACAAAGATGGTAATAAAGCACTCTTAGGGCCGCATTTTGTCTGTAGATATACGTCGTTCCTGCGTGGGTGGAAATGACACCTTTCTGGCATGTGAAAATAAAACTCTCTGTACCTGAATTAGGCCCTGATGATCTGAGGAAAGCAAAAGCTTGCTCCTTCGACATGAACTGTTTTTCTACATTTCTGTGAAAGTTTCCGTGCATTTTCTTGTCGAATTGGTGAACATTTTCAACCTCTGCTTTCTTCACTTCGGCTTTTAGAATAGAAGCATCTAGACGAAGTAATGCACTTTCCTCACTTCTGCTGTTAAAATTCAGGCCAAGTGTCTCGGCCGCTTGCTCCGCGGCTTTGTAAAGGAGCGCTCCTTCACCAATCATCTCGTGGTTTCTGACCATTTTTAGTCCGCGTCCGCCTCGACGGCGTGAAATGTATAATCGCGGATATATAATTGAAAAAATAAGGTTAAACAACCACCGCAGGGTCTCACTGGGAGCAACTGCCATCTAAAAAATGACACCGGCTCCCAGTAGGACCGCGGTAAATCACATTCATGGCCACGTCTCACAACCGTAAGATGGGTGGTTTTTGGTTTCGTATCTAGACGAAGGCCGGGAATGGGCAGATGGGAGCATAAGAACTTCCATCTAATACTATACTGCTAAAGGCTGGTGACCTTCTCTGTATAAAACATCAACCAGCTATGACCCTCTCGGTTCCAGTTCTGTCCTAACACGCCCCCTCCATTATCGGAAGTTTGATGGGACTGACGTTATAACTAGACTCTCCACCCTATGACGACTAGCTACTTAATTTGGAAATGATTTCGACTCACAAAATAAATTTATCGAATAAAGGTGGTAGTTGGGCGTACATTTTAAATAATAAATAATACAAAAAATAAAATATCTTCGGAATGGACTGAAACTTTGATTGACGAATGGCATGCTCACGGTACAGGTAAAGGTCAAGTTGCAGGCTATGAATAAAGACTGGGTGTTTGGAATGCTAGAGGGGTGAATTATCTTAAGGAAAAAAAACGAGAAACCATGCACGTAAGGATACTAGGTATTTTATGTGTACCTGAAACATAGAAAAAGGGATGCGACATTAGAAACAGAAAATGGGGCATTAAACGGCGGACTTGAAATATAGTCAGGATTGATAGTGAATCACATGGTAGCCAAGGGGTAGGTTTCATTAAAAATGGGAGAGCAAGGCAACATCTCAGGGATAATAGATGGGTCTCTCCTAGATTTTTGTGGGTTAGAATGAAAGTAGGAATCAGAAGATTATTTATTATAGCGTGATATGGCCCAGTTGATGGTGATAGTAGTGAAGTAGAAGACGCCCTCTGGGACACTTTATATGATACTGCAAGTACTTGCTATCATGGCGAAAGAGTCATTCTACTAGGACATATGAACGGGTGGGTCGGCGTCCAACGTCAGGGTACAGAAAGGATGATAGGTAATTTATCACCGGGAAGTATCACCATTCAAAAAACAAAATAAAAATGATAATTTTTGACTCGATTTGAAGATGCTTTTCAGAACCCATACAATTCTAACCACAAAACTAAAACTCAGTTTACTCGGAACTGAATGTTTTTTTATATATAACTTTTTCCCTCTGCATTCAGTAACTCAACATCTCGGAAACGGGTCATAAGTAGAAAAAAGTGCCAATCCGGCATAATCACCTTCAGACATTATTTTCTCACAACTGAAATCTTCTTTTCATTCAAACTATTTTGGTGTCGATTAACCCTAGAAGTTTCGGAAATATTGGATGCGCACTTAAAAAACAAAATTATTCAGAAATTATTCAAAAATCATCAGACACTGGGGGTACTTCTAGTGTTAAGCAATACATCAACTCGGAGCAGAACTGTATTTTATTTTTAAATTGCGACTTTAGTTTTACACAATGTTTTTTCGCTCTCCTGAATAAATGGCTTTAGGCCAGTTACTGTCACTTGCCTTTTCACCGTTCATATATATGATGAAATCACACTTTATTACATAAAATCCTCTCTTATTCTTAGTAGACTTTCGAAAGTAATAGTACATGTTGTTTGCAAAATCCTATGACACTGCACACACTCTGAAATCTGTGCTGTAACCAATCTCGGAATTATACCAAAGTTAGGGTCTCATTTAGGACTGGAAAGAAACCTAGAAATTAAGGTCTCATTACGGGCTGACGACCTGTGTTGGGCCCAATCACGCAGTCATTTTAGTTTTTTAATAAAGGATGTGCGCTCTATTTTCCGACGTGAAGTTGGCAGCGCCACACCTAGAACTCGGAAACCCGTGCTGTAATCAATCTTGAAATCGTTCCAAAATTAAGGATTCATTAAGGGCTGGAAAAAGCCCTAAGTCCGAAACTTTGGACTCTGCAATTTTTTATAAAAAAATGGCTTGCGTGCTGACTTCACATGCAGCTCGCACCACAACACCATACTTGTATAACTTTAAATCTGTTCCCTTGGTCGATCCTGCTTTTTCTTAGAAATAGGAGCTTATTAAGGGCTCTTAGAATTTCAACAAGGATTCTATTATCATAGTAAGTTTTTTCAAACCTCAGAATTTAGTTCTCAAAGACAATTATGTCAATTTAAATACCATTTTTTACTGTTATGTAACAATACAGTTACTTTTGCTCCAGTAAAATATAAATTAAAATACTGTTGTATACATCTGGCTTGATTAAATAAAATCTTACATTACAGATCTTGAGTTTTTATCAGTTTCGTCATGCAAACCAAGGTGAATAAGTTATATATAGCTTATACATAGTGGACAAGACATTGATATTTTTCATTTGTTTTATAAATTTGTCTGCATAAAACAGATGCAAAACATGAGTGTTTTGTCCACGATATATAAAATATATATAACTTTCACCTGTGAATAAATGTTACATTTTTCTTACCCTTGAAATTTGAAAATAAATTTTCGATATAAAAATGAAATAAGTTAATACATTTATTTGACAAATATGTTCAAAAAACGTATTATTCATACATCATAGTTCACTTGAAAAAAATGAAAAAGTGACCAATTTAAACCAAAAAAATGAGCAAGAGTGACTTATTTCTAACCCAAAAAGTGATTAAAAGTGTTTTTTTTTTTAAAATTAAAATATTACTTTTTATTAATTAATTAATTTTTAACTTATCAACACAAGTGACATGTTGTTGGAATCGACAAGAAACGTGGATTTCGAATATAGTATTATTAAATTACTAATTGTAAAATTAAAAAATTTTCATGGCGTTTTTTATTCCTCATCAGTACAAAGGAACCCGCGCTGGCAAGGGTCGGCTGCGACAAAGAGCGAAGAAGACAAACAGGTGCAGACTAGACTAGATGAGTAGGCGGGTGTACATGAGCTTTTGAAACTGAGCATTGTAAATAGTGCTACTTTTAGTCTGAAATCCAAGAGCACTTTAGTGTCCATTTTAGGTAGGTATGATTTGATGATTGATTCTTGTGCAGAATGTTATCCGGATTCCGAATATATCGGGTGGGCATAGCAAATTCCCGGTCGTTTTGTTATTATTTGACATTTTCTGTGCATAAGTAAAAAATGCCATACCTCTGAAAGTTATAAAAGTTTTGAAAATATTTTTTCGTACTCATTTGAAGCAGTGTGCTATGCACAAATTTTATTAATGCTGTATGTTGATTTAATTGATACTTTTCGTGAAAAACAATAGAATAGCATTTTAATGAAAAACGATTTCTACACTGAGAGACCTTTTGTTTGAATACATGAAAAAAATGAATTAGAATTTAGTATAATATCGTTCCAAAATAGGGAAAACCGAGGTTTTATTACACTTATTCGTATGACAGTACCGAAGTTTAATATTATCATACGAGCCTCTAAAACACGAAGACGACAAAGTAGTATTATAAATACGAAATATTATGAATCTCAATTTCAAGGATTAACACTATGAGAAAATGATATTCTTTTTACTGAGTTTTCGAAAAATAATTTGAATAAGAAAAATACAGAATATGACAATCTCGAAAACGTATTTTAGAAATTGATATTGACAATATGACGTTGTCAGAAATCTGAGACGCATAGCAAACTATGAAATCATTATTCTTGATTTTTCATATAGTTTCGTTTGAGAATGCTCCTCGAGTGTTTCCGCTGTTTTTCGATAACCAAAATGGACGTGTCAACATCCGATGTCAAAATATAAACTTTGAAATCCCTTTACTTGTAACCCGCCTAACGTAATAATTTAAAACAAGTTTTAGAATTTTTGCTTTTTTTTTTAATTCCCTCTGTTGAACATATGTATTTTACTAGTTTACCTGTTATTTTACGTGTTTACATATATCTAATCACAGTGCATAATATAAATATAAAAATAAAAAATGTATCAAAAATATTGTTATCATAAATTAGACCTTTTATGCTTAACTTATATTTGTTTAATTTAGAACTGAAGAAACAGATGTTTATATCGCTTTAATATTTTATAAATGTAAATATAATAAAAAAAGTTAATAAATTCTTATATTTAATTTAAATTTAAACAATATAATTGGGCGAAAGTCGATCAGCGCTGCAGTTTCGCATTTTCCCCGCTGAGTCAACTTGGCAACTATTATCAGAATAATCGTGTCATGCCCCTGGTAATATTTAGCTTTGCTGTAAAAAATCTTGGTTTTGTAAAAAACCAGGACATATTGCCTATTTTCAGGAGAAAACCAGGACACCAGAACAGACCTCGTAAAAAGACGACATGTCCCGAAAACCCTGGACGGGTGGTAACCCTAAAGTTAACTCTTTCTATTTTCAATTAATTCATTTATTATTGGATTTAAAACATTAGGAATTCTTTCTCACGAAATTTATCCACTAAGATAATAAGATTTGATTCAACGAGTAAAATTGATAAAATATTACATACTGAGATATCAAATTGGATAATATTATTCGTACAAGAATATTATCAGTTCCTTGAAAAAAATGTATTTTATAAAAAATCAATTTAATCATTGAAAGTGATAAAATGTTTAACCTATCTATTAACAATATGTCTGAAGCAACAAATCACTCATGAAACAGGGTCCACATATTTTTCATACTGCCCTGAGTTGTCAGGCGACGCCGCTTCGCCGAGATTTATGCCAAATATTCCATGATGTAATTTAGCCGTGGGGTTTAGTTGTTAGGGATAAAATGCGTTAGTAATTTAGGTAAGTTAGGTTCGAATCTCGCTGCAGCGTTCCGATTTTTCATAGCGATTAAGCGTGCGATTATGTATGTAGTGAATAAATAAGGTATATATAATAATGAAAATAATAATTGTGTGCGTGTTTCCGTATTTAATTGTATTTAATTTTTGTATTTAGTTCCTCCTACTGAAGGTTAAATCTTTTGTTATTTTTCATATAGTCGTTTGAAATTCTCATATGCTTTGTATGGCAACTTCAAAAGATGTTTTCACTCTTTCGAATAAATATAATATTGAAACGATATTATACTAAATTCTCATTCATTTTTATCATTTATTCTAACAAAAAGTCTCTCAGTGTACAGTATATTTTTATCATTTCACAATTTTTTTAATCACATAGTACTCGTCGAGACGAGGACAATTTCTTTTGAAATTTTTTTAGTCGGGCTATTAGTTTAATTTTTATTAAATTCGAAATAAATACAAACTTTTCACGTCTCTGTGCGTCTGTGTGTGGGTTCGGTCCGGGTTTCAAACCTGCAGCTTCCAAGCCCGCCGCTGTCACGATTAGATGCTGTTACTAACACTCGTAAACACAGACGTCAAAAGTTTGTAATTATTTAGAATTTTGTAAAATTAAACTAATAGTTCAATTGAAAAAAAATTCAAGAGAAATTGTCTTCGTCTTCGGTATGCGGAGACCGAACGAGAGTTCTACGAAAACCAGCCCCACCACTTACCACTACAACTATAAGCGACGTGTCCATGAGGTCCACTGGCTCGTGTCTAAAAGTGTAGTGGTAAGTGGAGGGAGTGCTTTTCGTAGACGTATACCCACTACTCACATGCTGGCTTTCGGACACTGCTACATGATCGCCCGTCCTGTAAAATTCAGCTTGGACGCATTAGATCCATTTCTTCGCGGACGGTCACATATGATTAAAAAAATTTGTAAAATGATAAAAAATACACTGTAGAAATCGTTTTTCATTAAAATGCTATTTTATTGTTTTTCTCGAAAAATATCAATTTAATCGACATACACCATTGATAAAATTTGTGCATATCACACTCCTTCATATGATTATGAAAAAAATTTCAATTCTTTCATAACTTTCAGAGATATGACATTTTTTATTTAAACACAGAAAATGTCAAATAAAAACAAAACGACAAATGATCAACCCATACGGACCTAAAATGGACAAAAACTCTCCTCTTCGTATCCCAGACTAACTACAATAATATAATTGCAGGGTTTTCCGGCAATAAAATTGGTTTTCTCAATTTTTAAGACAACTAAGCTAGGCATGACAAATTTCGCTTTAATTGGATATGGAAAGAAATATTTCATATAAAAACAAAACCCCACCAAAACATGCGACGAAAAAAAATTTATCACGTTCAACGGTACGAATTAGTGAAATCAAAGTTGGCCAAGAACTTTGGAAAAAAATATTCATAATAATATATATAGAGCAGTTTAAAAAAAATGTCTTGCAAACATTTTTTAATTTAATTTATAAAGGGGCTTAGACATTATGCAACTTGGCGGGATTATATTATACCGTTAATCTCCCATATCCATTAATTTTTTAATAAAATCATTTTTCTTATAACATTGAATTAAACAGTTAAACGGCACCATATTATTCAATTGCAATTTTGATTTAATTTTCAAATTTCAATTAAAAGTGGGAAGATTGGATAGGAAATTCTAAAATCTAATACACTGAACACCGGAGTTATGAATTCCGAGAATTGACGCCGCCCTGCGGGTATCGTTGAGGGGAGATGAGCGGGGTGTACGGTTTTCACTAAGGCGTGACAAAACAGGAGCGTTGCGGTAAGACGCTGTGCCCTAACACCGACGAACGGAATGTTAGTCTCACGCGCGCAGAACTGTTGGTGGGAGAGAAACTTTCGCCTCGGAGAGCGCGTGAAAGAAGGGTTGCCAACTTATAAAATTAATGTACTCCAGCTGATGGAAACTGTCGGTAACGTAGGTCGACAAACCTAATGTTGCACATTTGCCGGCAGTTTCGATCAGCTGGAACATCTGAATTTTATAAGTTGGCAAACCTTCTTTCACGATGCTGAAAGCGCCATCTGACGCGTGAATGTATATCGCACAGTAGTATCTTGAAGTGATTGGAGCAATGTTAATGAAAAAGAGTAGTGAATATCAATTCATTTTAATAAAAAATGTTATACTAATTTTTAAAATTAATTATTGACTATAAGATTTCTTATTAATACTTAATTCAAATGCAAATTTCATCTGAATTGGTAGCGCTGTCGTTGACTGTCAGCAACAGGCTCTACGATTCGACAAAGGAAACAAAGAATAAGAAGTGTTGGTTAGACAGAGACAGAGACAGAGAGGGGGAGGGAGAGGGAGAGATGTCTCGTATGTCTGATTATGAAACTGCGTTATGCATTATGCGCTACGCGCAATAGTGCGTGCTTCGCACTTGAAATGTGTTGCGAGTTGTTTTAATGCAAAAAAGTGTTGTGTTTTTGGATGCTGCTATCTTCAAATTATTATTATTCAAGAGGAAGTTCTTACTTTTGAATGAGATGCTCAGTGGCCC
>CAKNWT010333437.1:7245-27229 GCA_932066315.1 Andricus coriarius
TTTGTACCTGTAACTGCTTTGTTAAAAATATGTCTTTATGAATTGAACATTTATTCACTTTTTCATTTAATAGTTCGTGGCTGAATATTTAACTGCCTTCTCAAAAATTTTTCTTTTGCGCTAAAAGAATCCACTATTCGGTCTAAAATTCAACTGTTTTTTGTTGCAGCCTAATCCTTTTTGTTTCAAATTTTCACCATTTGGTTGTAATTTCATCTTTTGTAGTCGGGAATTTTATTATGTGGTTAAAAACACAAATATTTAGTAGAATATTATTTCTCTTGATCGAAAATTCATCTTTTTAGCTTGAAGATTCGATTATTTGGCTGAGAATGTAGTTTCTTGTAATTGAAGTTCATTGTTTTTTTTTGAGAATTGGACGATTTCTTTGGAAATTCGTTTTTGAAGGTTGAAAGTTCAACTAGTTGATTGTAAATGCCACTCTTTGGACTAAAATAATTTTGCTGTTTGCTAAAAATTCACCTATATGGATGAGAGTTCATCTTTGCAGGCTTGAAAGTCAACAATTTAAAAAATATTCGACTGTCTAGCTTTAAAAATTTGAAAACTCTTTGGTTAAAAATCCATCTCTTTTGGTAGAAAATTAATATTTTTTGGTACTATGCATATTGTTTTGTTGAAAATGCTATATGCTGCAATTTGCGCTACATAAAGATTCAAAAAAAGATTGAAAGAAAAAAATGATTCCCTTTTATAATAAGAAAAATTATAAAAATAAATAAGCTGTCCCGCTTTAAATAATTACAATATTAATCTAAATGTTTAAAATAAAAAACTTCCTTCTCAAATTCACAAAAAAATTTATCCCTTCCAGCTTGATCGAACTCATTAAGAATTGAAAAATGTTATGTGCTATTAAATGGCTGACATGTCAGAAAATCGGAAAAATTTTTTTGTACTAAAAAATTACCAAAGTTATAGTCTCAAGAGCGTAAATTAACAACAAAACGCACGCTAATTGCGAATTAATGCCAGATACGTGTTTTACTAAGAAAAGATAAAAATTTTTTTTGTTTTGTTTTTGGGCGACCATAAAATTTTTATATTGGTAGTTTTGACTGCTAAGAAGAAACTTCTTGTGTAGAGAACATCCTTGTGGCTTAGAAACACGTTTTATAACGTGTTTTTATCAAAACATTTGTTTTCGTTTTGTAACTTACCAGATAGATTCAAAAAGGTATCAACAACATGTGTGATTTTTTCAACATCTGATTTATGAAATATAAATATCTCACAAGGACAAACTCGAGGCAAACCTATCATTCATGAGATAAGGAATGTAGCATATGTTATATAATCTAGTAAATCGTAAAACGAATTATCAGTTACATTGTTATTCAAATTCTTTATTTATACAGTAATCAGTCTTTCCTTAGAAAAAATGAGGTACATTTCTACTCTGGTCCTAGTCCTGACGGTTATTCCTAATTTAATTGGTAAATATAAATATATAAGTATATATCTTTATTTTTATAAAAAATTTTTAGCATTTCGCACATGTAAGCTTGTCTGTATTTTATCCTGATTTTAATGCGTGTTGGCTTATTTGTTTCCAACAAAACAAAAAAAATGAAATGCAAAAATTGATTAACATGGATACAATAAGTTTCGATATGGATCTTCAAAATATTCTTAATAAAAATTCTTGGATAAACTGATGAAACTGCAATCAAGGCATCATAGGCAATGTCGATCTGCAAATCAAAATTATAGAAAAATTATAAATTAAAGAAGTAATGTTAATTTGTGTAGTGTACATTTTATATCAGATGAAAAAAATATCATATCAAAGAAAGACGTAACCCATCGTCTTTTACATACGTGTATCATCAATATTAATTTACCTTGAGAATCTCACATCATTTTAGAACATGAAATTCACATAGGTTACATTTTCCTAGAATTGTGAGTCAATAAAATTAATCTACGCAGTAACATCTATTATGTACACTTTTGGTATTGTGAAATATCGAGGCACAGAGAAGTCAGCATGTCAAAATTTAATTTAACTATTACAAACAATTTCCTAACATATTATATTAATTGTCGGAAGACAAACTTGAAAATTATTCTCACCATTACACGTATATTGTATTTGATGAGAAGTTTCATATTTATTTATTATATTTAATCAAGATAAAGTTTAAAACTATTCGAAAAAGATGGATAAACAGCCGCGATCTATTTTTAAATCATCGGAGCAGTTCCACACAAATTTTTTTATATTTTCGCTTACCTAAAGCATTAGAAACTACGGTCACATGCTTCTGTAGTTTTGGCATTATTTTTCTATCATATATTGGTGGAGTACATTTATTTTTGGTCTTTATTCATCTCTCATTCTCAACTAATTTCACATTAACGTTGATATCAATGTAGGGACATCTTTCGTCATTTGGGCATACATCTAGAAAAAAACTTCTTTGAATCGAAGGAATTTTAGCATTGCCATGCCGTCAAAGAAAGGTTTATTCGATTTAGAGAAATTCTTTGCTTGTTTACAAAATAAATTAAATGGAAGATATAGTTTATTGTTCGGGCGAGAATTTTTGTTTCAATGGAAGAACTAGTTTTTTCTATTCAACCACAAATTTCAATGGAAGGTTTTACAGCCGAAGAATGATTTCATTTTTTTTTTAAATATAATTAAATTAAAGAACTTCGATCATTATTTTTCGTTTTTATTGTCATCACATTTGCAAACAAAAGTGTGCAATTGTGTTATTGATATAACAGACCGCGGTTTTTACCTTTTTTTTAAAGAAGTGAATAAATAATGTATTCGATGATACATTGCAGTTATGAAAAAAAAATTATACTTTTTGCAGATTTGCTTTTATTCGTCTGAAGACGAGCATCATCCTCTGTGCAACAAAAATACCCGATTGAAATTAATTGGAAAGTTTGAAATGACGATTTACGATTATAATAAAAGTATCAATTGCAAAAATTCTGTTATCTAAAAAAAAATATAATCCTGATCTGAAAAACATAAAAAAATATTTTAATAACCAACTTTTTGCAGCTAATGTATCATCTGCTTCGGACATATTGTAATAATTAACATCACGTACTTTAGGAAAATGTAATTCTTTGTTTCTTGTTGCAGAGTCAGCTTCACAGTCAGAAAATTTACGTAATAGCACCCCTATTCCTGGTGTTTCTCGTATTGGAACTTATTATTTTCCTGAAAAACATGATTCTGCTGAAAGACATGATTCTCCTAAAAAGCATGAATCTGCTGAAAGACATGATTCTCCTGAAAGGCATAGGTCCAGGTCTCCGTCTAGCCAGATTCATCCTGATAGACCTTCTCGAGACAGATTTTTACCTTCAGAACCCCGTGCTCCTAGGCGCATAGTTCCACCCACCAGGCTTCCTTCTAATCAAAGAAGTGGATGTGGACTTGAAAATCTTGCAATTATTCGGCTAGTTTCCCGTACAAATCGTCACCGTATATTCGAACTTCGAAGATACACTTTTCCTGCCAATACAGCACTTAAATTAAAAGTAAGGAAAGAATTTTATGAGCCTATGCCGATTAATGAACAAATTGTAATATCAACACCTGGTGGTGATATCTTTGCCATATTGGATCGTACTAATACTCTGACTGGAATATATGCTTATATTGTGAGTAAGAAAAATTATAGACGGTTGAAAATAAACATGGAAAGCAGCTTAGTTACCATGTTGACCTCGCAAGAAGTCGATGAAACACCAGTAGGTCCAAAACGTCCAATAACCAAAAATTTTGAAGTAAGAAGAGAAAAGAAAACGTAGACAGAAGTCCTGTACATTATTCATTTGATCAAAAAAAAATGTAAAACTAAAATACAATATTATTTGTGAACCAAAGTTGGGTCTAAATCTTACAATTATGTCGTAATTAGAAATAATAATAAGAAGTTCATATGTTATGGTACTTAAGGCTTCAATTTTTCGTCAATGCCACCCGCAGTCTTTTTAAGAAGCATATATTCTTAACTATCGCAACTGCGTTATGAGGTCTTTATACATCTCTTTCTTTTCATTGTTCTTCGCTGTGATGTTTTTTTCGGCTGGTGCCGAAATTTTGATAACAAAGATGCGCTCTTGTGTAATTGTTCTGTTAAATTTAAGAATCAGAATTTGATTCGTGCGTAGAGATGTATTTTATCGCTCAGCCAATTATCAGAAGATGCATTCAGCACGTTAAATTAATCAAAAAGGATCTCCGATGCAGGTATATACGTTTAATCCGACAGATTTAGCGCTCTGAACTCACGGCGAGGAACAAAGCGTCTGCAACGAACATGCTTGCCACTCCGGTAGTAATCTATTGATCTGCAGTGGTTCCATGGAGAATGGACGAGCTAACATCCCTAGATATCGGTTCACGAATAGTTATACACGTGAAAAAAAGCATGCATCTTAAGTCGTCTATTCCGCGACTGTATACATCACATTGTCAAGGATGTCGCGGAATAGTGAATCTTGAATGCCTTCACAGCAGGATTGTTCTGGGTTCAGGACGTATGGTCGCAAATGTGATCGGCAATTTTTTGGTGGTTTTGTGGTGTCATTGTTGTTCCCACGAGCAACTAGGGAAAGGATTCGTCCATGCTTGAAGAGCCCCGCATTCAGGGATAGAGCTGCATACTCTGCGAGGTCGCCCAGTATCACAGAGTCACTGTTTAAGACACCGCAACTGCTTATTAATGACTGTAATCATATTCAGCAGAAGCACTTGGTACAGAAACCCTCTATCCGCAATTATATCCGTAGATATATGCTGTTCCCGCATGGGTGGGACATGACACTCACTGCCCCTATCGCTTGGAACTTCTGGACATAAAATGCGGTCACGGCATAGTAGGGTGGAAATGACACCGTTCTCGTACACGAAAATAAAACCTTCTGTACCTGACGTAAGCTCCGATGATCAGAGAAAAGCAAAAGTTTTCTCCTTTGACAAGGACTGCGTTTCTACATTCCTGTGAAAATTTGCGTGAATTTTCTTGTCGAGTAGCTTGTGGTGGAATTTTGGAACTTCCGCTTTCTTCACTTCGGCTTTCAGAAGGGAAGCTTTATAAAGGAATGATTCTTTGCCAATCATCTCGTGATTCCTGACCATTTTTAGGAGGGGATCTTTTTCATTTGCAACGATGTAAGCTCTACTTAGAACAATTCGGTTATGAAGACTATCCAATGTCCAAGGTTCAGAAGTCCGTGTCCGCCTTGACGGCGTTAAATGTATAATCGCATGTTTTTCGCAGATAACTTGTTCAATGCCGACAGATTTGAAAACCAAATCTGCCAAAAAAGATGCTTGTATCTGCTTCGGAGGGACTCTTTGCCTGATATCACGTCCTGAATAGGGGTTTGAGGCAAGGCCAGGTATATTTCGTTCTCTCCAGTGTTTAGATGTCTAATAACAATTAAATCCACAAACGCAGGGTCCGTGGGAACGCCTACACATTTGTCCAATCCAAAGTCCATCCCAATCTCTCCTGTGTATTTCTTGACGATATTTATAGCAGTTTGAAGTTTGATTTTACCAGAGGCATAGATCTTCAGGTCATCCATATAAAATACATGAGTGACATTGTGCTCGCGATGGTTAGTGCCGTCACAGGGGTATCCAGAAGTATTTCGTAGTGCGAGAGATGGAGGCAGAAGTGTGATGCAAAAAAGCAAAGGGTTCATGGTATCGCCCTGAAAGACGCCCCTCTGGAAGGTGACGTTGTTTGTTGTCACACGATAGCTTCCAGATGAGATAGTAAATCTAGTTATATATGGGAAAAAAGGTGATTCTCATACGAAATTATCTTGCAAATGATTAGGAACTTTGAATTATTGATTTCAAAATACTGTTTTAATTTTCTTATTATATTTACTATTAGCTGGTGAAAATAACAGTTGATAGTTTCTGACAAATTTTCTCAGCGAGATATTACTATTCACGTGACTATTAAACGATTTAGTAAAAAAATTGATTTCTTCTCATGCCTTCACCAAAATACTATGGAATAATTTTCATTTCCACATGACTATATCAAAACTTTTATTTTCATTTTGTATCTCACCAGATGGCTTCAGAAAACTCTCGAAAACAGTTGTAAATTACTTGTAAAAATAATTTATGAAATACAAATATCTCACCAGGTGAAACTCGAGGCAAACATATAATTCATGGGATAAGGAATGTAGCATATGTTGTATAATGTGATAAAGCGGTAAACAAATCATTAGTTACACTGTTATTCAAATTCTTTACTAATACAGTGATCAGTCTTTTCTCAGAGAAAAATGAGGAACCTTTCTACTATGGTCCTAGCATTAACGGTTCTTTTAAATTTAATTGGTAAATATATTAATATAATTATATAAATGCAATTTAGAACATTTTTCATGTTTGAAATTTCACAAATATTTGAAAAGAAGAGAAAACTTATTCTTATCCCATTCTGATTCAGGATACACTCAGCGGCTCAATAGATCGCGAAAACTTCGCAATCCTGATTCACTTTTAACGCACTTGCAAGTAAAATATTCTCTTTAAGATACAAGATCGACAAGCCATCGCAGTATTAACTCATTCTTACCCCACTTTAAATAAAAAGGTTCCCTTTTGGTCAAATGACCGCTAGACGTTCGCAATCTTGACATACCCATACCTTACTATAAATTAAAATGTGCGTGGTGGATTTCAGGACCGCAAATCCTACGCAATCTTCACCCATACTTAAACCATTAGAAACTAAAATGTTCTCTTTCGGTCACAAGACCGAGAAGACTTCAAAATTTGAGCCATTCCTTCTCCACTGTAAATTAAAATGTAGCTTTATGGCATTATGAGATGAAACCCTTCGTCTTCTATTACATTTGTACATTCTAAAATATATTTCAGTCAATTATATAGTGACGCACATATGCATTAGGGTTACTCTTATCAACACGGCCCCAAAAAAATCCCCGAGGGAATTTTCGGTTCAGAAAGTTTTAGAGTGTGAATATCTTCGCCGATTATAAAGATTCTTTTTCGGAATAGCAGCTTATTTTATATATAAAAGAAGCCAGTGTTCAAAGGTTCTTGTATTTTCATAGTGCTTGACTGGATTATTAAATGATCCTTTCAATCCTTTTCCAGATAATGATTCTATTTACTTATTATGTAACAAGCGGGTTTTTTTTTGTTGACGGAAACTGATACTATTCTTTAGGTAAAAATAAACAAATCTGCAGAATAGTATAATTTTCTTTGTTTATAACTGCGCTGTGTCACTAGATAGAGTGTTCAGTTTATTTTTACTTCCTACAAAAAAAATCACAGCATGATCTATAATATAAATAAAACAATTACTCACTTCAGTTTGAAAATGCAAATAAATTAAAAACTGAAAATAATATTAAAAGTAGTTAATAAATTAAGCTCAAGGCATCATGAACAGTGTGGATCTTAAAATCAGTATACTTGAGTTCTGACCTTGTATGTGATAACCAATGAACACAAGCTACGATTCTGGAATTTTTATCTTAACGGAAATTTCCATTCCACGAATCAAAATTTATTATAATCATTCAACAACCCCTTAATATTTATTTGTTACCTTGGTCCAGATTTGATGAGTAAGATATGCTCCTGGATTCACAACTTTCACAAATCTTTGAGAATAATTTTCTAGGTTTGGCGATAAGTTAAATGCACAATTTTAAAATTATGATTGAAACGGAAAATTGGATAAACTTTTAAAAGTTTTTTCTTTGATAATCGGAAACATAGCCACAACTTTCATGGTCATTCTATTTAATAATGGGAATAAATTTTTATTTATATTAAATTTTTCATTATCTATAATTTAAACTATTTCGAAATTTATGTTTCGTTTTTTATGTAGTAAATTCTCGATAAAACAATAGCTAATGCGTTGTCACACAAACTTTCTTCACATTCTCATCCGATAATGAGAAGCTATTGTTTTATGTAAAATTGTACTTCACCAGTTGCCATCAAATCTTCACGTTTTAAGACACCCTGAGTCAGAAAAAAACAATTTTCACAAAGGTTTCTGTCTGTATGTTTGTCTCTCTCTCTCTCTCTCTATATATATATATATCTGTCTGCATTATGTGTAGGTCGGCGACGTACTCGGTTTCGACTTAGCCTCATACGTCAATTTTGTATATTGGTACCCGAAAAACATTGAAAATCATCGGAAAATCAAAGTCTATCAAGGCATTCATATTCAGCACCCTTCTTTTCGTAAGACGTATATACCTTGATCATAGTAGACGATGATATACAAAAAGCAAACACAATATTCCACAAGCTTTGGGAAAAACTCTTGAACTCCGAATACACTTTTTGTGTCGTAAAATGTGCCACATTATGCGTAATGCCACAAAACTGTGCCACAAAACACTTCTCAGGAAAAATTGTATTACTTATTAACTGAATAAAAGCTTAATTTGAAAAAGCATTAACTGAGTATTTTGCTGACAAAGTCAATCGTTTGGTCGGTAACAAAAACTTGGAACGTAGTTTGTAACAGAAAAAAGGACACGTTATCGGAGAAAACTTTAACTAATAACCAGAATATTATAGCAGAAATATATTATATAATTTGTTGAGTCTGTTGAACTAGTGATAGCCCAGAAGTTTCGTTGTTCAAGGGAATAGATCAACTTCCTCGATTATTTGTAGATGGATAATAGAAATGATGATTCTTGATACTTTGATATGATAATTATCTCCGAATAATTGGTAGATTGAATAGTAGACGGAGTTTGTTATTAATTATCGTTTAATAAGGTATAAGTATATACAGGATGATATTCGTTATGAATTTTACGGTATAGTGCATCCGTTACTGTCTCTATTGCAACTAGAGTTGCAGATTCGTCCTAAACGGTAAATAATTTCGGTGTATGTTCCAACTGAAAGGGATGAAGCACAAAAGTAGGGATAAGAAAGCAAAGTAGCCAAAATCCGAAATCGCAGATGACGTTAAATCCTAAACTTGTAAGTGGTGTCGCCGATGGACAGCTGAGACGTAGGCGTGGTATGGAGACTATTGTTCAAAAACTCATTAGGGCTCAGGCTCGACAAGTTTGTCATAGAAATACATGGAAATACAAGTTCATACATTGGCAATAACAATAAGAGTAAATTCTAAAGGTTAAGAGAAGGTTTTACAGGCTCTTAAATGATCTTCGCTAATATATCTCAACTCAAACCTAAATAATACATTCTTGGATAAGTTCTATACAATACTATATTACAAATTCTTGAGTAATGATACAGATCTCAGCAGAATTTGTAAAATGCAAGGAATATTTAAATAATTTGCAATATTATTAACCTGCAAGTTCGAGGATGCCAACAGATTTTTTAATCAGCCATTTTTATATTTTACTTCACGTACTTTATGAAAATGTAATCCTTTGTTTCTTGTTGCAGAGTCAAGTTCACCGTCCGAGAATATACGTAATACCGCACCCATTCAAGTTTTTCCTCGTACTGAAACTTCTTATGCTTCTGAAATACATGATTCTGCTGAAAGACATGATTCTTCTGTAACGTATAGGTCCCGATCTCCTCCTCGCCGGTTTCATCCTACTAGACCTTCTTCTCCAGACAGTTCTTCTCCATCTGCGATTATTGCTCCTTCCAGGCGCATAGTTCCACCTACCAGGCTTCCTTCTGTTCACAAAAGCGGATGTGGACTTAAACATTTTAAAATTATTCGGCTTATTTCCCGTACGAATCCTCACCGTATATTCGAACTTAGAAGATACACTTTCGCTGCCAATACAACACTTAAATTAAAAACAGGAAAAAATTCTTATGAGCCTATGCCAATTGAAGAACAAATTGTGATATCGACAGCTGACGGAGACATCTTTGCAATATTGGAGAGTACTAATGCTCTGGCTGGAATATATGCTTATAGTTCGAGTAAGAAACATTATAAACGGGCGAAAATAAACATGGAAAGCACCGTGGTTACCATGTTGACCCCTGAAGAGGTCGATGAAACACCAGTTGGTACCCCACGCCCAATCAACAAATATTTTGATGTTAAGCGGATCAAGGAAGTGTAGACCGTAATCCTTCACATTATTCGATTGATCAAAAAAATGTAAAACGAAATTACAACATTATTTGTGAACCAAGGTCGGATCAAAATTTTACAAATAAATTGTAATTGGGAATAATAATAAAGTCTATTTTTGATGGTACTCGAGGCTTGAGTTTTTCGTCAATGCGTCAGTAAGTCTTTTTCAGACGCAAATATACATTTTTTTTTCCTGCACTTACAAAAATCTTTAAGAAGCAACTTTATCAAATGTTCATAATGATATACCAGTAAGAATTGTACTATAGAGCCAGATCATGTTAATCTGACAGTTTAGTAGTAACAAAACGGTCTACCAGGTGTTATGTAGTCAATCACACAGTGAACACTGGATGCATTTTGTCTTCCCCATCCAATCTTCTTGTACAGTTGATGAAACCGTCTTTTGGTATTTTGATCCATCGTCGGTTTTAGCCTTTGACTTGAATCAGCCAAAGCTCTCGCAGCACCACAAACTGTATAATTGATGGTCTAGAGGTCGGACTCCTCCGAAACATCCTCACCAAGGGATGCATATATTTCAGCCAGATCCTGGATCGTGAGAAGAACCTGAATGTCATTTTTCCTCCTTGTCCTGAAATCTTTATTATCTTTACGAAAGTGCCTGCTTTCCGCTGCTGATCTTAATGCCGCTTCCTCATCTTCGCCTGCAGCTAGTTCAAGCAGCGTTTGAAAAGGGGATCTGCGTAAATATCCATTTTTTTAAGAGGTAGGGACGATGATTTCGCAATAACTGATGCGAAATGTTCTGAAGCTCTGAGTATTTCTGGCACCACAGAGCGTGCAGATGCCCCGTAAAGCCTCCGTGAGCAGAGATCATGCTGCAATCGTAGCAGTCTAGCATGTCATCCTTGAGTTGATTCGTCCACTCAATGTGGCAGTTTCGCCGGCTCGTCTTCGCGTGTCCATCTAAATAATTTTCAAGACGTCGAACTCCATGTGGTCGGCCTGTCTTCCGACCCATTGTCGGGTGCTCTACACGTTTCATCCTTTAGAACCACAGCTATAACTTTTTAGTGGTTGGTGGTGTCACTGTTATTCCACAAGCAACTAGGGAAGGTGTCCGTCCGTCCTTGGAGAGCCTTGCATGCAAGGATAGTAATACGGTTCTTATACCCTCTTTCTTTTAATTGTTCTTGGATGTGATGCTCGTGTCAGCTGGTGCCGATATTTCTATAACAAACATGCTTCGTTTTTTGAGGTCAAGGAGAACAATGTAAGACCTCGCGTGTGCGACAACAACAATTGTTGAGAATATGAAGTTCCAGTATAAGTGGCACTTCTCTTTGTCGACAATTGACTCTATTTCCATTGGAGCGTTTAGTGGATCGGTATGAGCTCTAATGCGGCAAGAGTGATAGAGGTGGTAATAAAGCACTCTTAGTGCCGCATTGTATTCTACAGCTATTATGAGGAATGGATTGACACGCCGAAATAGAACCCTCATTTCCCGACTTCAATCCGGTTCATTGGAATAAAGAATCGTTAGCTTATACGACATCAACTCATCATTCACATTTCTGTGGAAAATGCCGTGCATCCTCTTGTCGAGAAGCTGTTCGCGAAATGCTTGGTGCATTTTTCTCACTCCTGATATTCAAGCCAAGGCCAAGTGTTTCAGCCGACAAATCCTCTGCTTTCTACAGAAAATCTCCTTTTTCCACTTCTTTGTGTCTTCTCACCATTTTAGGAAGGGGTCTCGTCTATCCAGATCTTTTTTCTTTAAAAATTTCACTGTTTTGTTATTAATATGTCTTTTTGGATTGCAAATCTATTAATTTTTCTATTTTAAAGATCTTGGCTAAACATTTTACTCTCCTCTAACAAATTGATCCTTTGAGCTTAGAGAATTAACTATTTGGTCAAAAATTTAACTGCTTTTGGTTGCAGTTTAAACATTGTTGTTTACAATTTTTACCATTTGGTTACAATTTCATCTTTTACAGTCGAAAATTTTACTTCGTGGTTAAAAAAACAACTATTTTGTGAAAAATTTCTTTCTATCTTTCGAAAATTCATCTTTTTGTTTTAAAGATTCGACTATTTGGTTGAGAATGTAATTTCTTGGGATTGAAGTTCATCGTTTTTATTCGAAATTTGAAACTTTTCTTTGGGATTTCTTTTTTGAAGGTTGAAAATTCAATGATTTCATTGTAAATGGTACTCTTTGGACCAAACTAATTTTACTGATGCTGTAATTTCAGCTATTTTGATGAAAGTTTATCTTTGTCGGCTTGAAGGTCAACAATTTAAAAAAATATCCGACTCTTTAGCTTGAAAATTCAAAAATTGTTTCGTTGAAAATCCACCTCTTTTGGTAGAAAGTTAATATTTTTTGGTACCATACATAATCTTTTATTCAAAATGCAATATGTTGTAACTGCGCTACCTAAAGATTCAAGAAAAAGATTCAAGGAAAAAAATGAGTCCCTTTTATAATAAGAAAAATGATGAAAATAAATAATCTGTCCCCCTTTAACTAATTACAATATTAATGTAAATGT
Source organism: Andricus coriarius (assembly GCA_932066315.1). Taxonomy (NCBI): domain Eukaryota; kingdom Metazoa; phylum Arthropoda; class Insecta; order Hymenoptera; family Cynipidae; genus Andricus; species Andricus coriarius. The sequence continues at coordinate 19,892 of CAKNWT010333437.1, forward strand.
TTGAAACGAAAAACTCCTTTCTCAAATTTAGACAAAAATTCCTTCCTTGCAGCTTGATTGAACACATTAAAAATTGAAAAATCTTATCGGCTCTTTAATGGCTGACATGTAAGAAAATCGGAAAAGTTTTTTTTCACTAAAAAATTACAAAAGGTATAGTCTCAAGAGAATAATTAAACAACAAAACGCACGCTAATTGCGAATTAATGCCTGATACGTGTTTTACTAAGAAAAGACCAGAATTTTTTATCCATGTGGTTTGGGAAAAAAAATTTATAAAAAATTTATTAACAAGAAAAAAAATGTGTTTCCATAGTAGCCTTTTCCACGAAAGTACTATGAAATAGTTTGCATGCCCACCTGTCTCCATCAAAACTTTTAGTTTAATTTTTTAACTTACCAGATAGATTCAAGAAGGTATCAACAACATTTTTGATTTTTTAAAGATCTGATTTATGAAATACAAATATCTCACAAGGACAAGCTGGAGGCAAACATATCATTCATGAGATAAGGAATGTAGCATTATAATCTACTAAATCGTAAAACGAATCCTCAGTTGTACTGTTATTCAAACTCTTTATTGACACAGTAATCAGTCCTTTCTCAGAAAAAACGAGGTATCTTTCTACTCTGGTCCTAGCCCTGCTGACTCTTCTTAATTTAATTGGTAAATATAATAAGATAATAATATATCTATGCTTTTATAAACATTTTTGAGGATTCCGCACATGTGAGTTTGTCTGCATTTCATCCTGATTTGAATGCGTGTTGCCTTATTTCTTTTCCACTGAGAAATCGCCTCATTTGCCTCTTCCCTGCTAATCTCGTTTTCGCTGTTTTCATCTCACTGTATGGAAAGAAATAATTCATTTATTGGGAAAATGAATTTAAGCGATACTGAAATTCTTTTGATTTAAACAAGTTTTTTTCTGGATGTAATGCTTTAAAGAAGCGAAAATCTAATGAAATTTTTTTTGTCCTGCTCCAAAGATTCAAAGAAAGACCGCGACTAGTCATCTACCTTTTTTGGTTCAAAAGAAGCGAAGAAGAGTTTGTAGTTAGATTTCGAATCCTCAACTGTTGTGTCTCCATATTTGGAAATACGAGTACAGTAACATTACAAATTATTACTATAGATGAATAGTTTCATAACACAAATGTAATGCAAAAATTGATTAATATGGATACAATAATTTTTGACATGAATATTTAAAATATTTTTCATAAATATTCTTTGACAAAGTAATGAAACTGCAATCAAGGTCGATCTGCAAATGAAAATTATAGAAAAATTATAAATTAAAGAAGTAATGTTGATTTTTGTCGTGTACACTTTATATCAGATGGAAAAATATAATATCAAAGAAAGACTTAAGCCTTCGCCTTTTAAATGCGTATATCATTAATCTTAGTTTACCTTGAGAATCTCACATCATTTTAGAACATGGAATTCACATAGGTTATATTTTCCTAGAATACTAAGTCAATAAAATGAATCCACGCAGTAACACCTATTCTGAACAGTATAATTATTGTCAAATATCGAGACATAGAGCAGTTAATGTGTCAAAATTTAATTTAACTACCACAAACAATTTCGTAACGTATTATATTAATTTTCAGAAGACAAACTTAAAAATTATGCTCACCATTACACTTGCATTCGATGAAAAGTTTTATATTTATCAAGTAAATTTATTCAATATTAATTTAAAAATTATTCCAAAAAGATAGATGAATAGCCGCGATTTTTTTTTAAACTATCGGAGCAGTACCAGAAAGATTTTCTTATATTTTCGCTTCCCTAAAGCATTACAAATTACGGCTTCTGGTGTTTTGGCAGGATTTTACTATCATATATTCTAGAAACAAATTTATTTTTGGTCTTTGCCATGCAGTCAAAGAATTGTTTATTCTATTTAAAGAAATTCTTCGCTTATTAAAAAAAAATACATCGATGATACAGTTTGCTGTTATAAAAAAATTTTCTTTCCAATGAAAGGAATATTTTTTTCTATTCAAACACAAATTTCAACAAAAGGTTTTACAGCCGAATGATGAACTCTGTTGTTTAAAAAAAAAACTATTATCAAATTAATTAACTTCCTTAATTTTTTTTTCATTTTAAATATGGTCGCATTTGCAAAACAAACTGTGCAATTGTTTTATTGCTATCACAGACGGTGTTGTGAACATTCTTTTTTCAACTTAATGAAAATGATGTATATAATGTATTTAATGATACATAGCAGTTACGAACAAAAAATGTTATACTTTTTTTAGATTTGTTTCTATTCATCTAAAGAGTAACATCATTCTCTGTGCAACAAAAATACACTGTAAAAATAAATGATTATTCCAGGGCTAGTTTCAGGCATTACAATAAGACACAGAAAAAACAGTCTCGAGTGGTACTAAAATGAGACCACTGATGGGATCCCTCAATCGTTTGTTTTGCATTGAAAATAACAGCATGAATTTATCCTATTCAAAAACAGGACGCGAAAAAAATGATACCGTGAAAAAAGAGATCTCTAGTTTTTACAGTGTATCCGATTGAATTAATTGGAAGCTTTGAAATGACGATGTACGATTATAATAAAAATGCCCATTGCAAAAATTGTGCTATCCAAAAAATAAATATAATCCTAATCTGAAGAAGAATACAAAAATATTTAAAAAACCAACTTTTTACAGCTAATATATCATCTGCTTCTGACATATTCTAGTAATTAAAATATTATTGAATGAATCGTGTTTAATTTGTTTAAAATTAATTTCGATTTTTTCGATAAATTTCTTTCGAATTATTAATCTGCAGAGGTTCGAAGTTGCCAAAAAATGTCATAATTATACATTTTCACATTTTGCATTACGTACATTAGGAAAATGTAATCCTTTGTTTGTTGTTGCAGAGTCAAGTTTACAGTCCGAGAATGTACCTAATACCGCCCCTATTTCTGTTTTTCCTCGTACTGGAACTTCTAATGCTCCGGAAAGACATGATTCTGCTGAAAGGCATGATTCTCCTGTAAGGTGTAGGTCCAGGTCTCCTTCTCGACAGTTTTATCCTACCAGACCTTCTTCTCCAGACATTTCTTCTCCATCAACGATTATTGCTCCTTCTAGGCGCATGGTTCCACCTAATAGGCTTCCTTCTGGTCACAAAAGTGGGTGTGGAATTGAACATCTTGAAATTATTCGGCTTAGTTCCCGTACGAATCCTCGCCGTATATTCGAACTTCGAAGGTACACTTTTCCTGCCAATACAGTACTTAAATTGAAAGTAAGGAAAGAAGCTTATGAGCCTATGCCGATTAATGAACAAATTGTAATATCAACACCTGGTGGTGACGTTTTTGCCATACTAGATCACACTAATACTCTGGCTGGAATGTATGATTATAATCTAAGTATGAGACATTATAAACGGTTAAAAATAAACATGGGAAGCAGCTTAGTTAGCATGTTGACCCCACAAGAAGTCGATGAAACACCAGTAGGTCCAACACGTCCAATCACCAAAAATTTTTAAGTAAGAAGGGAAAAAAAATTATAGACAGAAGATCTGTACATTGCTCATTGATTCAAAAAAATGTAAAAATAAAATACAATATTGTTTGTATACCAGAAAAGGATCTAAATCTTACAGTCAAGTCGTAATTGGAAATAATAATAAAAAGTTCATGTGTTATGGTACTTAAGGCTTCAATTTTTTATCAAAATCGCAAGCAGTTTTTTTCAGAAACAAGTATAAAAAGTTTTCTTTCATGCTCTTACAAAAATATTTAAGGAGAAGCGTTATCATAGGCTTATAATAATTTAACTGCTGTTACCTAGTGAAAGCTTGGCACCTCCGCGAACACCGATGCTCAGGACGACTATCTTAATAGAATATTCTGGTTATACTCGTAACTATCGCAAGTACGTTATGTGGTCTTTAAACTTCTCTTTATTTTCATTGTTCTTGGCTATGATGTTTTTTTCGTTTGGTGCCGACATTTCGATGACAATGATGCGATCTTGTGTAATTGTTCTGTTAAATTTAAGAATCAGAATTTTATTCGTCCATACAGAAATATGTTATCGCTCGGTCAATTATCAGAAGACTTATTCAGCACACAACATCAATAAAAAATTATCCCCGATGCTGGTCCGAACGTCTCATCCGACAGATTTGGCGCTCTGAACTTTCGGCGGGGAACGAAGTGTCTGCAACGAACATGAGTGCCATGACAAAAGGATTGTTCTGGGCACAGCACATATAGTGGAAAATGTGATCGGCAATTTTGTGGTGGTTTCGTGGTGTAATTGTTTTCCCATGAACAACTAGGGAAAGGATTCGTCCATCCTTGAAGAGCCCCGCATTCAAGGATAGGGCTGGTAACCGTATATAGCAGAAACACTTGGTACAGAAACCCTCTATCTGTAACCCGAGGATGCGTTCGGTTTCTTTGGCATAGGCGCTTCGGTTCGATTCCAAAGAAATTGAAGCCGAAACCGAATATGCATAATTTAAAATGAGGTTAAAAAATCACCGCAGGGTCCCACTGTGAGAAACTGCCATCTGAAAATGACATCTGCTCCCAGTAGAACCGCGGTATATCAAACTTATGGCCACGTCTCACAACCGTAAAGTGGATGGCATGATGAAATTACGACGACAGACGGGCGAAACCCTCGTCTGTCTTGAAGAAACGAAGTGAACCAAGGATACAGCTTCCTGCATCCATCTCGCAAGTTTAACAATTACTTTAACCGACTATTTTGAATACAGTCGTTGCAACTCCCTCTTCAGGTCTTGATACCTTTCCTCCTTTTCCTTCTCCTCGGCAATGATCTTGTAGTAGGCCGGAGCCGAGAATGTTGTCATGAACATGGTTTGTTTCTTAAAGACTTGAAGAACAATGTCAGGCTTCGAGTGTGCAACGGAGACTTCTATGCGAAAATCCTAGCTCCAGAAAATCTGGCACTTCACGTTCTGGACAATTGAATCTAGCTCTTTTGGTTACTCGGCACGGCAGGGTTGCGGCCAACGCCGTAAGAGCGACAAAGATGGTAATAAAGCACTCTTAGGGCCGCTTTATATCTGTAGATATACGTTGTTCCCGCTTCGATGGGACCCAAATGGTATGTGTTCTAACTACTCTGCGTGTACATGACACGCACTGCACCTATCGCTGGGAACTTCTTGACATAAAATGCGGTAACGATATACAATGGTGGAAATGACACCGTTTTCGTATGCGAAAATGAAACCTTCTGTACCTGACTTGAGCCCCGATGATCTTTACGTCCGATTTCTTCACTTCAGCTATCAGAAGGGAAGCATCTGATGTTAAAAATCAGGCCAAGGGTCTCAGCCGCCTGCTCCTGGGCTTTGTAAAGGAACTCTCCATTGCCAATTATCTCGTGATTCCTGACCATGTTTAGGAACTGATCTTTTCCATTTGCAACGATGTTAGCTGTACTTAGAACAATTCGGTTATGAAGACTATCCAATGTCCAAGGTTCAGAAGTCCGCGTCCGCCTTGACGGCGTTAAATGTATAATCGTATGTTTTTCGCAGATACCTTGTTCAACGCCGACAGATTTGAAAACCAAATCTGCCAAAAAAGATGCTTGTATCTGCTTTGGAGGGACTCTTTAACTGATATTACGTCCTGAATACGGCTTTGAGGCAAGGCCAGGTATGTTTACTTCTCTCCAGTGTTAAGATGTCTAATAACAATTAAATCCACAAGCGCAGGGTCCTCGGGAACTCCAACACATTTGTCCAATCCAAAGTCCATCCCAATCTCCCCTGTGTATTTCTTGACGATATTTATAGCAGTTTGAAGTTTGATTTTACCAGAGGCATAGATCTTCAGGTCATCCATATAAAATACATGAGTGACATTGTGCTCGCGATGGTTAGTATCCAGAAGTATTTCGTAGTGCGAGAGATGGAGGCAGAAGTGTGATGCAAAAAAGCAAAGGGCTCATGGTATCGCCCTGAAAGACGCCCCTCTGGAAGGTGACGTTGTTTGTTGTCACACGATAACTTCCAGATGAGATAGTAAATCTAGTTATATATGGGAAAAAAGGTGATTCTCATACGAAATTATCTTGCAAATGATTAGGAACTTTGAATTATTGATTTCAAAATACTGTTTTACTTTTCTCATTATATTTACTATTAGCTGGTGAAAATAACAGTTGATAGTTTCTGACATATTTTCCTAGCGAGATGTTACTGTTCACGTGACTATTAAATGATTTACTAAAAAAATTGATTTCTTCTCATGAGGACATGTCTCAATTTTTTTGTTTCGGCACAATTTCTTCAAAACGAAGATATTTTACCAAGCTTGGTTTATTTTGAGATACCTAGTAAAAAATACATCCATTTGGTTAAGGTACAAGAAACAAATTATTTAACAAATTTATTTATGTACAAAAACATAATTTTTTTTATAATAGTCTTCACGAAAATACTATGGAATAGTTTTCATTTCCACATGACTGTATCAAAACTTTTATTTTCATTTTGTATCTCACCAGATGGCTTCAGAAAAGTGTCGAAAACAGTTATAAATTACTTGTAAAACTGATTTATGAAATACAAATATCTCACCAGGTGAAACTCGAGGCAAACATATAATTCGTGGGATAAGGAGTGTAGCATATGTTGTATATTATAATAAAGCGGTAAACAAATCATTAGTTACACTGTTATTCAAATTCTTTATTAATACATTGATCAGTCTTTTCTCAGAGAAAAATGAGGAACCTTTCTACTATGGTCCTAGCATTGACGGTACTTTTAAATTTAATTGGTAAATATATTAATATAATAATATAAATGCAATGTAGAAAATTTTTCGTGTTTGAAATTTTACAAATATTTGAAATGAAGAGAAAACTGATTCTTACCCCATTCTGATTCAGGATACACTCAGCGGCTCAATAGATCGCGAGAACTTCGCAATCCTGATTCATTTTTAACGCACTTGCAAATAAAATATTCTCTTTAAGATACAAGATCGACAAGCCATCGCAAAGTTAACCCATTCTTAACCCACTTTAAATTAGAAAGTTCCCTTTTGGTCAAAAGACCGCCAGACGTTCGCAATCTTGACATACCCATACCTTGCTCTAAATTGAAATGTCTGTGGTGGATTTCAGGACCGCAAATCCTACGCAATCTTCACCCATACTTAAACCATTAGAAATTAAAATGTTCTCTTTCGGTCACAAGACCGAGAAGCCTTCCAAATTTTGATCCATTCCTTCTCCATTGTAATTTAGTTCCCTTTTGGTCAAAAGACCGCCAGACGTTCGCAATCTTGACAT
>CAKNWT010333440.1:0-13601 GCA_932066315.1 Andricus coriarius
GCATGAAGTGCATGAATAACTTTGAACGTTACGTCTACTAAATGCTGGGGAGAATTAACCTTATGTTGAATCTCATCATACTACACATAGGCAGTCCGTGATATCACAAAGGTCCTTTCAGACCACTATGACATAGGGTTGCACTCGGATACGGTTATCACTGGCTTTCTTTTCGATTACCTCATTCTCAGTCTTCACATCATCGGTTGTCTGTCAAAAATATACGTAAATCATCAGTGTGAAGAAAAAGAAAGCTCTGCAACATGTCATCTTTGTTAGCTCGATATTTTCTTGTTACGGGTACACTCAGTATGCCTACCTCCTCGATAAGATGGCCGAGTAATGGGCCTCAGTAACCACAGAAAAAGGAATGAATACAATACAAATACGAAAATATATATATATATGTGAATTTTACTAAGAACATATATACGCTTTACAAGTGGAAGTAATTACAAACCTGATTCGGCAACAACTTTCCCAACAATGTCACATTAGAGGCAAAGAAATTCCATTTAGAAAATAGTCAGTACTTCGGCTCTGAGTAGTAGACATCAAAGTCAGACAATAGCTGTGCGATTAACAGAAAAGTATAAATTAATGAATCCGTAAAAAAACCTGCAAAATTTCCATGTATCAGATTTGCTTATCAGTGAATACCCGCCAGGCTGCTTTAGGCACGGTTGCGTCGTGTGAACGTACTCTTGCAACACGTTGGTTCTTTTATGGTCTCTACGATTTCGTAGAGAATTTAGTCTTGCATCTTGAATCAGGTCCCACTTCAAAGGCAACCGCTGGCAAATATCAACTCGCTTTTTCATTTAGGCTAGGCTCTCATTCACAGTAGCCGACACTTCTGAATCCTCTAATTCAAAAACAATCATCGTTGATTGCTAATCACAACACAAAATGAATTGTTTAAAATGAAAAATACTTCAACGTCTCTTATTCCTAAAGTCAAAATATTGCACTATGACATTTATTACTCACATTCTATACGGGTTATTATTACAATCTTCTTTCACCAAAATGTCGCAAAGCAACCTTTGGTGTTCGCTGTCTGAGCCCACGTATTTTTTTTCTTCTTCCACTATTTTGTTCTTGATCCTTTTCTTTAATATTCTTTTGGTTGCTTTTGGTTTTCCAATATGCATCTACCTTCAGATTTTCGAGCTTGTATTGATTTTTCCACGTCCTGGAATCAAATAAAGGAATTAAAATTATATAAAACGTAACTTTTGAAACTGTAAATACTCCAAAAGCCAAAATGAAAACTAGATGTTTTCTACTAAAATTTTTTGCACTTACATTTTGGTTTCTCTTTGCCTGAGGTTCCTCTAAAGTTGGACAAGCAAAATCAATTTCATTGTCCAATAACGAGTTGTTATCGATGTCATCCTTCAGCTCAGAGTGATCGTCCTCGTTTCTCAAACCATCATTTAATTCAACATTAATCTCTTCTACTTCGTCAGCATTATGTATACTAGTGCTTGCAGAAACTGTTGATCACAAAGCGGAATTGTGTGACGTGGAAGCAATAGAATTTGGCGGATGAGCATCATTCACTGGTCTCACTAATGCCTAGAATTAAAAAATTCTGTAGAAATGTTTGGTTGATAAAATAAAGACAGTAATTAGGTGAACAATTCTAAAAATGTATTATGCGATCTGTCGCGCTGCTGTGGTGCGAGCTATAGTGGAACTCCGATGTTCTTTTAAGGTGGAGATTCGAACGAACCTCTCTTTCTACCTCCACATATTAGAAAAAGAGGTCCGTTCGATTTTCCACTTTCGACACGGTATCGGAGTCCCACTGCTGGTTACGTACCTTTCACGTATAGGGGCACAGCACGAGAAGCAGACATTTGCGACGTTGCCAATATTGGTGTGCTCGTAAAGCTTGTAAATACACCAATATTGGCAACGTCGCAAACTTCTGTTTCTCGAGCGGCGTTTCTATACGTGAACGATACGTAACCAGCTCGCACCGTAGCAGCGCGACAGATCGCATGCGATTGATTGCCGCTTTGTGTGTGTGAATATCGTGAATTTTTAAATTACCTGATTTTTTATCGATGCAATTTGGCAATGTCAAATGTTATTTGATCTAATGTCAAATTTTTCATTAATGTTCGCAAGCGAGCCACTCAGAGTAAACTGAGCAATCGCTGGCCTTTATTGACATCCACGCCTCAATCGCAGAGAAACTCGACCATTGCTTGATCTTTAATTTTAATAGTTGTATTTTCAACCAAAAGGATGAATTTTCAAACATAAAGTTCAATTTTCGCCGAGAAAGACGAACTTTCAACTAAAAGAGATAATTTTTCAATTAACAATTAAATAGTTGAATTTTTAGTTACACAAAATTAATTGCAAACCAAACAAAAATAACTTCTCAACCAAATACTTAAATATGGCAGTATAAAGCTACTTTTACAACTGAAGGATCATTTTTATTCAATTTTATTTTGCAATTAAAAAAATAATTAATCGCACCCTCGAAAAAATTCCCTCATATTTGCAGGTATATCAAAATTTCTTGACAACTCCAGGTTTTCCAAGTAGAGTTGACACCATGTATATTTCCAGTACTCTCTGCATGACTTATCAAATATTCGCATCTTTCTAGAATACGCATTATGAATTTCTCTTGTTCTGAAATTGTATAAAATTAATTACCTGCATAACAATAGCTCGTTGTTTTACGTCCACATTGAGAGCAATGGTGCCTAGGACAGCTGCATTTAGTCTCCAAATTTTTCAAAACCACACAGTTTTTGATCAGTTGCTATTGACTTTTCAAGCCGATAAAACCATTCCAGTTCAGTGCTTCAAAAAAGCAAGGTTTTTGCACTCCTCCATCACAGGTTAACGAACAGCACGCAGCGAGAACCAACGCCCAACACAGATGAGAGTAGAATCACCTGGTTCAAACTCGTCTCGAGGCACTTGACAGCGTTGCGATGATAGAAACTGTCTAGTAGAGGTGATAGTCGGTATTGTCAAAGATGTTAGGTCCTGGCAAAAATATTACGTCCTATACTCTGTTCCCCGACAAAAGGTCCTACAGAGGCGCATGGGGTTTGCGGTTTCTTGATGGAGGAGTGTCCTTACCCTTTTTTTACACGCAGTTTTTTCATTTCTCTTCTCATTGGTACCTTGGTCCAAGTTGAAGAATATTTATTATTTTTCGTACAACAAACAAAGTACGATTTACAAATACGAAGTCAATTATTAAATTTTATTGAACTTGTTATTAGAATTAAAAGTAAAAGAAGCAACAGTTTTACTCTCGAAATGTGCCACCGTTCATCTCTTCGTGATAATCAGCCGAATTTTTCATTGATTCGAAACACAGCAATCCTTCGAACACAAAACCGTTTTCGCTGCCAATGTGCAAAATTATCAACCTTTCGCCTTTGCCAGTTTGATTTGGTGCTCCTGTTGTCAAACCACGAAGAAAGGAATCTTTAACCGATTTGATGGATCCATCAAACCATGCTTTAGAAGAAAAGTCGCCTGCTTTTAGCCACGTTCCATCCAAATAGTATATCAATCGACACTCTTCGCAAAAATTTTTGATTTCCCTCAGATACTTGCGGCTCTTGCGCTTACGCTTGGTTTATTGAAAATTCAGTTTTTTCAGCAGTCTGTATAAGGATGTCCTTCAGAAAGTTGAAAGATCATCATCTTCGTTAACTGCTCGCAAAAATTTGTCCAGATTGTGCAACTCATTGTTGAAGTAGAAGGAGTGAACTTTTCTCCTTATTGCATTTCTTTCACTCTCATTCACGATTTCAGTGAGTTGAATTCTAAATTTCTTTCTATTTGGTGATTTTACTTCACCCGTCCCTTCGTACTCTAATATTGCATTTCTTATTGTTCCTAATCTAATTCCTGCTTCTTCATTGATCGTCCGAATTGCTACTGTTTTTATACGTCTGCTTCACGCAGTTGAATGCTCTTGCACACATTCATAATCATTGGTCTTACCTTGCCGTGTACCACCTAAATGCATGTAAGAAATTTTGATGTAACTTCTAGTGGTTGTATTTTTTCTCTAAAAATACGTCGAATCAATCTCGGATTCAATAAAAGTCGAATCAGTCTAATCTTCTTAGAATTTTTCGAACAAAAGATATATTTTCAACGATTGCATTAAATTATAATCAAATTTTTAATCTTTAAAGGAAGAAAAATTTTTTGCAAGAAGATTAACATTCTAACACGAAAAACAAAATTCATTCAAAATACAGAAATTATCAACAATACAGCAAAATTTTTCAGCCAAATAAGAGAAATGTTCAACCCAACCTGGAATAGTTAAATGTTCATTTGAGAAAATTCATTTGCAGCAAGAAACAAGAAGAGTTTTCAACAAAACAGTCACGCTTCTAAACTAACAAATTAATCTTTAACTAAAATAATGAATCTTTAGTAAAAAGAAGAATTTGGAACGCAATTGTTGATTTCTCGAATCATCACATGAATTTTCGACCAAAAAAAGACAGATGTACCACCAAATAAATTAAGTTTAAACAAAGTGATTACACTTTTTAACGAAACAGATGAATTTTGAACCACGAAGTTCTCATGTTTATAAAAAAAGATAGATTCCCAGGAGAAAATGCAATTGGTAAATAGTGCAATTTATACAGTAAATCGAATGCTGTTATTAGGCTTGCGCGATACGAGATTTCAATATAACATCCGCCAGCTTGGATGAAAAGCCTATCCTTGATGTCGCCTTTGAATAGTATTATATACGGCTGGACGTTCGTTGAAGCCTGTTCACGAACACCTGATACGTAATCATAAATGTTCGTACCAAGCTGAAACAATAATATATAGTTTACAAGTTTTTATAATGTCTATCAGATTTGAAAATTTATCAGAGGAAAATTTTTTGATTTTTCTAAAGAAGAAACAATCATTATTGTTCTCACCGCTGAAATCCGCAAAAGACCACTGTCTGGTGTTTTTGATTTTTCCGCCGATACAGAATTGAAAATACATAATCTATTACGAAATTGATCAAATAAGTTTATATGTGAAGCCAGTAGAAAAATTTGAATTAAAAACTATAATTTACATTTAAAATGTCTGAAATTTCTCTGCAGTAAACAAACAATTTTGGAACATAAATAGCAGAAAAATCGCCCACAAATGTGTCGCCAATATCCGTTCCTGACATCATCATCTGGTAGTCCAGCTGGATCTGTGTCAATGTTATATTTTGAAATTTATCAATTTAGAATTGTTAGCTAATAAACTTTTGGAGTGAAAGATGATTAAATTTGCTGTCACAACTACACTCTGCGCTTCCTTATACGACGAGCTCGGGACCGAAAACTTTCCCTTGTACGACGGCGCAAGGGGGACCCGCCTATCCCCTTCCACTTAAACTCCCAACAATCTCACGTGGTCGCGCGCATGCGCGTTGAGTTCCCGCGCAAGCTTTGAGTGGAAGAGTGGGGATGGTGGAGAACGGCCGTCCCGTCGTATAAGGGAGTGTCATAAAAGTCTCCTTCAATAAAGAAATGATGGTTTCTTTTTCTTTATCCGACGGCATCGTAATTATACATTACATTTTTCTGGTTCCTATTTCAACTTATTTTCTTAATAGTTCCTATTACGTCTTCCATCATTTGTTTTTTTAACTCGTACGGTGGAACCGTGAGGAGACTGGTGCCGAGTGTTGGAGGGACACTGTCCAGCTCGAAGGCGGAGGGCACCACGTGGTGGGTCCGAGGACGTTTAGGAGGAGGAGCGGCAGGTGAGAAGAGGAATTCATCCGCGTACAGGACGAGGATACCGTCTGAGGTTTCGGAAGGAGAGGGTTTACGTTTGGGAGCTGCCCGGGTCAGAAGGATGAAATCAAAAGGTATGTTCTCGCAGACCGGAGTAGGTCGGCGTCGAGGCTCCGGGAGGTCCGTTGAAGCCTTCCCAGGAGTCGACGGGACGATGGAAAGCGAGAGTTTTCAGGTCGTCTTATCTTCCGGAGAAATCCAGACGGCCCGACGACAAGGAAGTAGACTCACTAGGGTGCTCACGAGCAGGATGGAGTGAGCGAAGCTGGATGCGGAGGTGGATGGAGCGGGAGTGCTATGAGGAGGAAGGTGTTCGGGAGCAGCTTGAGGTCGTAACGGCGAAGCCGGATGGTTTTGTTGGGACGGGAGGAAACGGAAGGAAAAGGAGAGGTATCTAATTTATTCCTTATTCTTTGTGCAAAGAAGAAATCCTGCGATGGTTGCGGTGCTCAGAGCCCCACACAACCCGGTCACTTAGGTCGTTGTACAAACCGCAAGTGCTGAGTTATGCTCGAGCACCGGTATTTATGTGCGAGAGGAGGGAGAGCTTGAGTGAAGAAGGTAGCGCTGCTAGCCCGCTGATTGGCCGAGACTCCCGAAACTAGAGCTTCCCTGTGTTTACGTGCGTGTTGGAACGAGAGAGAAAGAGAAGGCAGCGTCACTGGCGTACGTGAATGCCTGGACCTTGTCTTGTGTTGACCACGGCGTTGGCACGTGATCGAAAAATCTCGGCGGCCAGCTGCAGGGTGCGTCACTTGAGAGAACGTGACTAGGACAATAGAGTTGTCGGCTATTAGCCGATTTTAGGGTCTTCTATCGCCCGTGTTTGTTGTGACTCACTCAATGGGAGGAAGCAAGCTCGTTTTTTCAACACAGATGTCAACGATCAGGATGGAAAATTTCCCACGAAACTTAAGTCCTAAAACTTGAGTTGGGAAATTACGCCACCAAATCGCTTAGTCAGTGGTTGTAAAATTATTTTAGGCCCACTGGCCTATACAATTTTCGACCCACCCTATGGCACATTTCAAAAACTTTCCTGTCAAAAACTACTTCACTTTAAATGCTAAAACTTACCATGCGTAATGTCTGTACCATTTTATATCCGAATCAACCTGATGCTTGCCCAACATTAATTTTCTTTATACTGAAATCACTTTGAGAAAATGCACATAATTAAGGTCCACTACGATTTACTGAGTATTAAAAGTGGACGAAGATATTTTGCATAGTGTTAAAATAGTCACGTGCAATATTTAAACTCATAAGGATTGTTCTGCAATATGTTAAGATATTACATGGAATTTTAAAACAAATTATTTTCAATTATTTGCACCTGCTCTGACTCAAAAACAATTAATCTGCTAACTTCAGCGAATAATTTAACCTATTCTTATCCGGAAAAAAATTTGAATTGAATCAAGGAAATATCGGTACGAAATACGAATTTGTTATGTTCTCAAAGTGTACATCAGAGTACAAATAACATTATTTGTTGACAAAGATCAGATAGATTCAAATAAAAAAGTGGTATGAACATTACTCATGGTAAATTGGAAGATTTTACGTTTAACTTTCACTTTAAAAACAGCTTTTGCATTCTCAATCAATAGAATAGTTAGAGAAGACAGGGAAATTTTTCAAATATTCTCGCAATACAAACTCTGTATGTTTAGGAAAATTGTTAAAATAATTAATAATTATTGTATATTTGCAAAGCAGCGTAGAAAACATTTTTCGAAAATACATTCTTTCTTGATTTCTGAAACTAATTGATCCTATTCGTTGAAAAATGACCGGGCTCTTAATTTGTTTATGGACATTGTTTAAATAATTAATTATTCTTTGGAATTTACTTAATAAACATAGGAAATATAGGCATAAGAAAGAAAATTGATCCTATTCGTTGAGAATAGGATTGAGAATAGGATTCGTTGAGAATAGAAATAATAAAAATTGTTTAAATAAGTAATAATTCTTCTTAATTTAGAAAGCAACATAGAAAATAGTTATCGAAATGATAGTTTTAGTTGACTTCGTAAACAAATTGTGCCTATACCTTGAAAAATACCCAAACACATTCGGACTGAGTGCTGAATGGCACGGAATCATTCGAAATGAACTCGCGTCATTTGAAGGATTCAAACGTAACGAGAATTTCATTCCGATTGATACGGAATCATTCGGACTGAGTGCGGAATGGCACAAAAGTGTTCGAAATGAATTTGCATCTTGTCACGAAATCAGGCGAAATTGGAATTTTGATTATGATATGCGTGGAATCATTCGGAGTGAAGGAGGAATGGCACAGAATAATTCGGAATGAGTTCGCGTCATGCGATGGATTTATACGGAATGAAAATTTTCGCCACGGAATCATTTGTTCTGTGAGTGGAATAAACGAAATCAATCGGAATGAGCTACCGTATTGCGACGGATTCAGACGGAATAAAAATTTTATTCCGAATGGTGTAGAATCATTCTGATTGAAGCACGGAATCGTTCAATGCCATTCGGAATGCTATTTCGGTATCAGGTGAATTCACACGGAATGAAAATTTCTCTCCGATTTGCGCGGACTCATTCGAAATGAACCTGAGACAACTATTCGGACTGAAAAAGAATCAATCGGAATCGGACGGAATCATTCGGACTGGATTTAGCTATCAATCAGAAGATCGGAAGCAGTCTGAAACAGATTTCGCATTCGTTCTTAATCGATCGGAATGAATCGGAGTTGTTGGGATTCAAACGAACTCAATTTCATTCCGAAACCTGTATCTTCCTGCGATGTAGGGTATCAGTAAATGGCCCGAAGTTAGCAAAGAAAAACTTGGCATTCAAGATTTACATCTTAACATTCGGATTGGCTGAAAGATCTCAAGAAATCCCTTCTTGAAAAAATTTAACAATAGGCTGCGCAAAGAAAACCAAACTTGGTCGTTTTCAGGGCCTTCTCTCGGGGAACAGATTATGCCTACATTTTCGCTCAACCTCGTATATATTCCTTAAATGCATATAAATTCCCTGAATTCCTTACATTTTATGGAATTCATAAAATTCATGGAATTAAAGAAATTCGCTGAATTCAAGAAGTTCACGAGATTCAAGGAATTCAGAGAATTGAAGGAATTCACGGAATTCGAGGAGAGCAAGGTATTAATGAAATTCCAGGTATTCTAGGAATGGAAAGACTTTGCGGAATTCATGGAATTCATGGAATTCAAGCAATTCAGGGAATACGCGGAATTCTAGAAATTCAAGGAATTCAAGAAATTCGTGGAATTCACAAAATATAAGAAATTCAAGGAATTTTCGGAATACAAGGAATTCACGGAATACACCAAATTCACCAAATGCATGGAATTAACCAAATTCATGGAATTCACGGAATTAAAGAAATTCGCCGAATTAAAGAAATTTGCGGAATTAAAGAAATTCGCGGAAGTAAAGAAATTCGCAGAATTCAAGGAATTCACCAAATTCAAGGAACTCGCTGAATTGGAGAAATTCACGAAATTCAAGCTATTCACGGAATTCAAGGTATTAACGGAATTCCAGGCATTCAATAAATTCACGGAATTTATGGGATTCACGGAATTCACGGAATTTATGGAATTAAAGGAATTTATGGAATTCAAGGAATGTATGGAATTCATGGAATTTAGGGAATTCGTCGAATTCGTGAAATTCATGGAATTCACGGAATTTGTGAAATTCACGGAGTTCAAGGAATTTAGGGAATTCACGGAATTCGAGGCTTTCAAGGTATTCATGATATTCCTTTAAATCACGAAATTAAATAATTTATTTGAATTCCATGAATTCCATGAATATAAGAAATTCAAGGAATTTTCGAAATACAAGGAATTCACGGAATACACCAAATTCACCAAATGCATGGAATTAACAAAATTCATGGAATTCACGGAATTAAAGAAATTCGCAGAATTCAATGAATTCATGGAATTCACGAAATTCAAGGAACTCACTGAATTGGAGGAATTCACGAAATTCAATCAATTCGCGAAATTCAAGGTATTAACGGAATTCCAGACATTCAAGGAATTCACGGAATTTATGGAATTTAAGGAATGTACGGAATTCATGGAATTTAGGGAATTTGTGAAATTCATGGAATTCACGGAATTAATGGAATTTGTGGAATTCACAGAGTTCAAGGAATTCATGTAATTCACGGAATTCGTGGCTTTCAAGGTATTAATGAACTTCCAGGTATTTAAGGAATTTAACGAATTTGCGGAATTCATGGTATTTTATGGAATTCGAGCAATTCACGGAATACGCGGAATTCTAGAAATTCAAGAAATTCGTGGAATTCGCAGAATATAAGAAATTCAAGGGATTCAAGGAATTTTTGGAATAAAAGGAATTTACGGAATATACCAAATTCACCAAATTCATGGAATCAACCAAATTTATGGAATTCACGAAATTGAAGAAATTTGCGGAATTAAAGAAATTCGCAGAATTCAATGAATTGAAGGAATTCACGAAATTCAAACAATTCGCGGAATTTAAGGTATTAACGGAATTTCAGGAATTCACGGAATTCATGGAATTCATGGAATTCAAGGAATGTATGGGATTCATGGAATTTAGAGAATTTGTGAAATTCATGGAATTCACAGAATTAATGGGATTTGTGGAATTCACGGAGTTCAACTAATTGAGGTAATTCACGGAATTCGAGCCTTTCAAGGTATTAATGAAATTCCAGGTATTCAAGGAATTTAAAGAATTTGCGGAATTCATGGAATTCATGGAATTCAAGGAATTTATGGAATTCAAGGAATGTATGGAATTCATGGAATTTAGGGAATTCGTCGAATTCGTGAAATTCATGGAATTCACAGAATTTGTGGAATTCACGGAGTTCAAGGAATTTAGGGAATTCACGGAATTCGAGGCTTTCAAGGTATTCATGAAATTCCTTTAAATCACGAAATTAAATAATTTATTTGAATTCCATGAATTACGTGAATTCCTTATCCCAACAGCAAATTCCACTTAAACAATCTTTCGAAGTCTTACTTCTACTGTGCGTTGGAGCCACACACATTTTTTTAAACCTAATTTAATATTTAAATAAAACTTAGTTAAATATAAAATTTAAATAAAATTTAATTAAATTTAAAATTGAAAAGAAATTTACTCAAATTTAAATAAAATTTAGTTGAATAAATATGTTAAGTAAAACTTAGTAAAATTTAAATAGAATTGAGTTAAATGAAAAATTTTAATACAATTTACTTAAATTTAAACTTTAAACACAATTTAGTTAAATAAACATTTTAAATATTATTTAGTGAAATTTAAAATTCAAATACAATTAGGTAAATTAGAAATGTTAATACAATTTAGTTAAATTGAAAATGTTAATACAATTAAGTTCAATTTAAAATTTAGGTAAATTAAAAATGTAAAGAAATAAGATTTAGTTAAATTTGAATTTTAAATAAAATGTGGTTAATTTTCAAATTCAAATAAAATTGAGTTAAATTAAAAATTGATATCTAATTTAATTTAATTTTTTTATTTTGTTTGAATATTACATTTCTTTCAACATTTCCTTTTAAATTATACAAAAACAAACATTTTAAATGCTTTTTTTTATAAAAAACATAAGCATAAGCAACAACATATTTATACAAGAAAATGAAAGTGAATGAAATTGTTTTCAAACAAAGATTTTTGAGTTATATTCTCATTTTGAAATATTTATATGTTTTTTTATCAAAATGATTGAAATGAATAGAAAATAAATTGGTGTACGAAAAAAGTTAGAATAAAGGCGAGTTTTCCATGGAAAGGAAGCATTTATAATATTTACTCTTGGAGAATTAAAAAAAATTTACAATGGAATTAAATATGTCAACAGTTTAGTAAGTCAAATGCAAAAAAATGACAAGAAGCGCTAGCAGTGAAAATTCATCCAGCTGCAAAATATATTTTTCTATACCAGACTGGTGTTGAGAACTTTAAAGTTCAAACTCGTTTTTCTCGAAAAATACAAAATAATAACGTGAAGGAAATAACTAAATAAGAAACTATGCAAACTCATACTTCTAGATACGTATATATTTATTAAAATTTTTAATAATTACAATTTCAAAAGAAAAAACTTAGTTTCGAAACTAGGCCCTAGGCCTAGGGTGTCGGAATGAGGTCAAAAACGTTTTTGTAAAAAATGCAACATTCTGGATTTTTTTGTACGATTTAATCTGAATGGGCTAAATTTTTTTTGGATGAAGTATTTTTTATCAGCATTTAGAAACTCAATATCTCAGAAGTAATTCATCTATTTCCGCGAAATGTATCATTTTTTCTGATCAAACCCTTTGAGACTAAATTCAGCAACATTTAAGCTTGGGAGTGGACTTTTGCTTTATCTTCAAATGGTGATTTCTATTTTACAGAATGTCTTTTGGCTAGCCTGAAAGATTCCAATTTGATTGATTATCTAGTTCTGTACTGCCACCCTTCAGTTGCGCAGTTGTTTTATCACATTTGGTTGTTGAAAGATGATTATCAAGTCGAGCCTATTTCGATGCAAAAATCTGACTTCTTTTATCGTATGGCCTGATCAAACTCTAGCGAGATTGTTTTATTGTGTCAACTTTTTTGTGACTGAATTTAGTTCCAAATCGATTCCTGGTTTTTACTCTCTACGACGGCGCATTCTTCGTATCTCTTCATTGTTCATCCTGGATGTCGTGGCACGTCGACGAGAGTTAGATGGAGGACTATCTGGTGTTGATTGGGTTGAGCCACTCATATTAAGTTGAGAAAAATCCAATTGCAATTCCCCCATGTTAGCGGATAAATTATTACCCCCACGCACAGTGCCTTCAGAATCAGAATCAGCATCGTAAGAATGCCCATAAGAAGTGCCCTGAAAAGACCCACGAACAATGGCTAGAGCACCATCATATATCCAGGGCAACTGTAAAAAAAATTATTATTTCAGCGCTTATTCCAGGTATTAAAATACGGCTCAGAAAAAAAAAGTACACTCGAACTCCAAAAATACGAGCGTCCGACTCCAGAGGAGCTAGCGGGATTTTTCCCCTCTACCCCCACCCTATTTGAGAGAGTCGCGCGCGAACAGATGGCGATTCCGTCTGGGTACCTGCGAACGGTTCCCCCACTACACGGCTTCCCCTCACTCAGTATAACTGCTGCCGTCGATCTTGGTGAGGGGGAATCCTTTGTACCTATCCTCAAATCTTCTGTTTTCTCTTTATTAACTCAGGCCTCAACCAAAACAGACTATTTTTCAAACCAAAAAAAAGGAATTTTCAAAAAAAGAGTCGAACTTTCAACCAAGAAAGATTTTTTAGTTAATAAAGAAAAAAAACAGCCAAAACGTTGAATTGAAGAATCAATAATTAAATTTGTAAATTTTTTAAATTATATAATTATAAGCAAAAAAAGCTCAAAATATTAATCTATACATTAAAATTTGTTCAGGAATCTTTTTAAATATTTTCTAAAAAATTTGTTTAAAAAAATCATTTAAAAACTTTCCAGGAATCTAATGCAAATCTTGTTATTATCTTGGAACTCGATTTTTTTCTACCAATTTTCGGAAATCCGGCAAAACAAAAAAGAATTGCCATAAAATCTTCCAAATTCTATTTTGAGAGTTTTCTAAATTCTTAAACAAAATTTTTTTAATTATTTAAAAAAAAAATCATTTTTACTTTTCCTAGAAATTTTGATAAACATTTTTTATTCTTTAGAAGCGTTTCAAAATGCTTCAAA
>CAKNWT010333441.1:0-14506 GCA_932066315.1 Andricus coriarius
TTACAATCAAGGGAGAACAATTTTGAACGAGTGTTTGTTTTTAAATACATTACTTTGACATCGTCATAATTTCTAAACCAAAATGGTACTTGGATCATCTAGAAGTGACTAACGTGCATTAATGATAGGACTTATGTTCTTTTGCATTCAAAAGAATCTAAAAGAAATCCAGGTGATTTTTAACGAATTCAGAATAAATTCCAAAACTAAAGAAAAAACAATGAGTTGTGTTAAATTCAAACACAGTGAGCCTCAACCATTTTTAAACTGACTTTTTATGGCACACCTATTCTTTACAGAATCCTTTACTTCTGATTTTAAAGTATGTTATACCAAAAAAGAGAATAAAGTATCAAGCTCTTTTTGAAGTTTGTTCAACAAGAAACATTAATCCCCTATTTCTCTTTGCAGAGTTAAGTTCGCAGTCAAGCAGAGATTGCCTTGACACTCCCCGCACCGTTCACTGTCGCTCTTCTCCTTTTCGTCGTATACTTCAGGCTCCTGAGGAGCATCCTCTTCGTGCCAGGGACAAGTCGCCTCCTGGCAGGCCTGCTTCTCCTAAAGTACTTGGATACGCACTTGAGCAACTTGGATATATTCGACTTATTCCCTGCACAAATCAGAATCTACGATTCGAATTTCGAAGATACGTTTTTCCTGTTGGTTATCCAATTAGATGGCGACGAGAGCCGCGCTATACTCCTGTGCCAAACGAAGAACATATTGTATTATCAGCATCCAATGGAGACGTTTTTGCAATACTAGAATATAGCGGGATTCTTCTTGGATTATATAGGACAAATAGTGCTAAATCGAGAATTAAAGTGAATATGATAAGCGACGCAGTTGAAGATTTGACCCCAGGTGAAATTCGAGATTGTCAAGTAGGCTACAGGCACCCAATCTTCCCCCATAGTTTTATTAAAGCTTCCGCAAATTATAATTCACTACAGTCTGAATGGAATCCTAATAGTGAACGTAACCCTGGTTCTTCTCCTTCTGACAGACAAAATTCACCTGACGGGACTTCTCTTCATGTCGAAACCAGGTCGCCTCCTGGGTGGCCACCTTCACCTATAGTACTTGGATATACACTACGACAACTTGGATACATTCGGCTTATTTCCCGTACAAATCAGAACCTACGATTCGAATTTCGAAAATACGTTTTCCCTGCTGGTAAACCAATTAGGCTGCGAACAGGAGGAAAAATAAATAGTATCGTGGCAGCCCAAGAATATATTGTATTATCAACATCAAATGGTGACGTTTTTGCAATATTAGATAATAGCGGGTTTCTTCGTTCAATTAGTACGACAAATAACGCTAGATCCAGAATTAAAGTAAATATGATAAGCGGCGCAGTGGATATTTTAACCCCAGATGAAATTCGAGATTGTCCAGTAGGCAACAAGCACCCAATCTTCCCCCATAGTTTTATTAAAGCTTCAGCAAATTACGATTCACTACAGTCCGAATTGAATCCTAATAGCGAACGTAACCGTGATTCTCATTCTGAAAGACAACATTCACCTGGCCGGACTTCACCTCAAGAGCTTTCTCTTCATGCTGGGATCAGGTCCTCTCCGGGAAGGCCTCTTTCTATCCAAGTACTTGGATATGCAATAGAACAACTTGGCTATGTTCGGCTTATTCCTTGCAGAAACCAGAACCAGCGATTTGAATTTCGAAGATACGTTTTTCCTGCCTATGAACCAATTCGAATGCGAATAGATGATACAAACTATGTGCTTAAGCCAAACCAAGAGTATATTGTATTATCAACATCCAGTAGTGACGTTTTTGCAATATTAGATTATAGTGGGACTCTTCATGGAATATATAGGATAAATGAAAATAATTCGCGAATAAAAATAAATATAATAAGCGGCGCAGTTGACAATTTGACTGCAGATGAAATAAGGTTTTGTCCAGTAGGCAAAAATCACCCAATCTTCCCCAACAGTTTTATTAAAGATTCTGCAAATTACGATTCATTTGAGTCAGAATGGAAAACCAATAGCAAACGCTTTCCTCAGTAGCCTCTTCGTCATGCCATGTCCAGTTCTTCTCCTGGCAGCGGTTCTTCTTATGAAGTTCTGGGATTTGCACTTGGATAACTTGGATATATTCGGCTTATTGCCCAGCCAAATCAGAACCGAAAATTTGAGGTTCGAAGATAATATTTTCCCTTTGATAAAAAAATTGATTGCTTTTAGGAAATGGTAAATTTGTATCACGCCAAACCAAGAATATATTGTGTTATCATCATCCAATGGTGACGTTTTTACAATACTGAAGTATCCTGCTCTCGCGTCGAAAAGTATTTTTTTCTTCTTAAATTCAACTGTTTCTGATTAAAAATTAATTTTTTTTGTTAGGATAACAACCACTTGATTCTTCGTTTAGAATTGTTCTTTTTTGGAATACAAATTTAATTTTGTGAGTTGAAAGGTAAACTCTTTTGTTAAACATTAGTGTTTGTTGGTTAAGGTTTCATTATTTCAATTAAAAATTTAAGTCTTTGGTTAAAAAGTGAGCTATTTTGTTGAAAAACATATTCTATACATATACATCAACCGGTGGTGGTTCAAAATTCATCTCTTTAGTTGAACATACCAAAAAATTAAAAATTGAATCATCCAATTTCAGATTGAAAAATTACAATTTTTAGTTGAAACTTAAACTATTCTAGTCAATGATTCATCATCTTAGTTGAAAATTTATAAGCTTTTTTGAAAATTAGTTTTTTAACAGAAAATTGAAACTGAAAATTTCAACTTTCAACCAAATAGTTGAGTTTTCAATAAAAAAAAAAAAAAATTATTATCGACAAAAAATATAGTTGATATGCCACAAAAAAAGGAAATTTTTAATTAAAAACAATTTAATTCAAGAAAAAAATACCAATTGTCAACAAAATAGGTTAGTTTTTAAGTTCAATTTTTAACAAAATAATTAAATTTGTTTTAAATAGTGGAATTAAAAAAAAAATTAAATTTTTAACAAAATAATTAATTTCTTGATAAAACAGTTAAATTTCTAACAAAATAAATGAATTTTCCATGAAATGGTTGAATTTTCAACTAGAATGATCAACCTCTAATAAACAATTTTAATTTTTAATCATAAAGTTCAACTTTCACCTAAGTAGTTAAGTTTTCAATTAAAATAGATTAATTCTCAAAGAAAAATATAGTTGACACTTCAACAAAAAATGATTTTGATTTTTAATAAAAAATATTTTTATTTAACCAAAAATACCAATTTTTAACAAAATAATTGAATTTATAAACCAAACCACAATTGTATCAAAAAGAAAGTTTAATTTTCAATCCAAAAAGACGAATATTCAACACATTAGTTCAATTTTTAACAAAATAATTAAATGTTTAACAAAATAGTTAAATTTTGAATAAAATAATTAAATTTTCAACGAAATAGTTTAATTTTCAACTAAAATGATGAATCTCCAATAAACAATTCAATTTTTAACCAAAAAGATGATCTTTTAACCAAGTAGTTGAGTTTTCATCAAAAAATATTAATTTCCATCGAAAAATATAGATGGTATCAAAAAAAAAATTTTAATTTCAAATAAGAAATAGTTGAATAAAACCAAAAAATACCAATTCTCAACTTGTGTCGTTTTTCCAAAAATTTTTATTTTTTTTTTATTCATATTTTTCACGCTTTAAAAAAAACTACTCGCACTTTCTAAAAATTATAAATAACAAGCTTGTGCATCCTCTTTGAGTGAACAAGTTTGCGATTTTTTTTTCTTTCCTTGTGTCGTCTTCCAAAACATTAAGTTTTCTTTTTTTTAATGTTATTTTTTACGATCCAAACAAAAACCAAGCGTCATATTGAAAAATTTGTAAGGAAAAATTTGTAGCTGTTTTTTGGATGAGCAATTTCTGTCAATTCACTTTTTCTCTTGGCATGCGTTGTTTGTCCAAAAATTTAATTTTAAAAATGTTTAAATATTGTTTTTCACGAATAAAACAAAAATTACGCGTCTTATCAAAAAATTAATCATACCAAATTGGTAGATCTCTTTTGGATACGCAATCTTTGTCTCTTCGTCTTTTTGTGTATCTTGCATAGTTTGACCGCAAAATGCAAATTTGGTTTTGCTTCAAAATGGATTTTTCACTTTTTGAAAAAGCATTTTCTACACAATTGATGAAATTAAATTTCAACTTATCAACGATTTTCCTTTTCAATATGTTTACATACTGAGTGAAGTTTTATTTCAAAAAATCAATGTTTGATGTTTGAAGAGGATTTCGACTAAAATGAAGTCTATAGTGGTTGTATTTTAAAAGTAAAGTAAGCCACGCATCTTTTTAAATCTTATGTATTCAAGTAGGTGAGGATATTTGATTTAATTTGGAAAGAACGAAATAAACCACACGTATTTAATCATCTTATTGTTTGTCCTTTATTTCACACTAGAACATACCGCGTGCTATGCGCGCGGAAATGCTATTATCACTTTACTTAAGTATAATCAAATTTAAATCCATTCAAATGTGATATAAGATATATTAAAATATTTTTCAATGAACTTTTTAATTGAATTACTCATAAATTGTAGCTAAATTAGAAGCAATATGCCACCTGTTGAAATTATACAAATACAAAATGAATATAATTAGAAGCAAATATCATTTAAATGAAGCTCCATTTCTGAGGCTAAATACTTATTGAAAATAACGAATCTAATTATTTCCATCTCGAATATAAATTAGATTTTCGTATATGATAGACATTTCATTATATACATATATTATATTATATCAAACTTTTCGAATATATTGAGACACGAAGTTTTCTAATTAGGCAAAAATCTCTTGAAAAACGTAATTTTTGATTTTCTTGTCATTTTGTATGGCGTCTCTACTGAAATAAACTCTCAATGAATCTCAAGATCTACCTCTTGAAAAAGCTACGTACAGCTGTCCGTGATTGAAAACATCTTTTCTCAGATAACTTCCAATTCGGTCGAAAGTTTGACTTTGTGATTTGTGGATTGTCATTGCAAATGCTACTTTGACTGGAAATTGTCTCCTTTTGAATAAAAATGGATAAGTCTTTTCACAATACAGTGTTATCCGACTAAGATAAGCGATTTCGCCCGCTCTACTGCCTGTCAAAATTTCACATCGCAAAACGTTGGGAGAAAATTCTAATACGAGCAATCTAGTCCCATTGCAAAGCCCTTCACTTATGCTTAAATTTCTTATCAGCATTACCACTGCGCATTTTCTCAATCGCAATTCATGAGGTGGCAAGCTCGGAGGATTTAAAGTATTCAAATATTCCGTCAGTATGGCCTCATGATTGATGTCTCCTTCGTCGCCCGTTGTTTACGTACTATCTATACTGGTGTAAATTTGTTCTGTTTCCTCATAAAGTAAATTAATGACTGTGCAATTAATCTCATCAACATCTATATTTCTTGCGGAAAGTATAGCGTGTTTTCAAGCAATTATGTATTGTTTGTTTTTGATCGTATCGCCATACATGTATCTGCAACTAAATCAGAATTAGTTTCCGCAATACATCTATCGGGAATCTGAATATTTTCCGAATTGTCATTTAAAGTACCATTGCCCATACCAAGAAGAAATTGGGAAAACTCTTTTTCCTCTGGTAAAGCTCGCATGTTCTCCGATAAAGAGTGCATTTTGAAACAGTTCCACAAAGTACTGAATTTGATTGATTAGCTGACCGTTTCACTGCGAGTTTCTCGTTCATTTACGGGCAGCAATTGCCCTTAAACAACAATCTTTCCGCCAAATGGCAAATCATTAGACATGAAATCACGCAATGCTCTGTCCATGACTTCGAGTGCAAAACGTGGTGCCATCCGTGCAACTTGCAGAATCAAATCGACAATTTCTATCTGTTTCACATTCAGTTTATCGTATTGGTTTTGTCCAATCGATATTTTTTGCAAAAGTTGCTCGTGCTCTTCTTCTTCGAATTCTCTTGTTATTTGTTCAATTTCCGGAAATTTCGATAGATCCCAATCTTATTTTGCTAGAATTTCTTTTGTTTGAAAATAAGCTCTCATTGTGCCAGTTGAATGCCCAGATCGTCTGATATAATCTTCTGATAAAGCGATTTTGAATGCTTCCCAAAGATCTCTTGGGTGAACAGGTTGGCAATAAATAAGGATTCGCACAAAAAGACTGCAAAGTTTTCTCGGCATCACCCGTGACTTAGCTTCATTATCTGCTCGATTCCATTTAGCATCATCTTCTATGAGACCTCTTGCTAAACACTGTGGATAACCATTTTTATCCATGGTCAGCTCTTTTTGAAAAGGTTTTGGAAAACGCTTTGAACATTTTCTGTTCACCTTAGACCAATCAGCGCATGGACCATAAATCATATGCTTCATTACAATATCATGCAATTTTTTATTCCGATTCGGATTGGGGATTTCAGCTGAAACGAATTGATCCACAGTATTGGGATTCGTTATTTTGGAATTTTGTTTGAGCGTTCCCAACATATGAACATGAGGTAGTCCACGTTTTTGGAATTGGATAGTATACACGTAAGATATCACTTCACCAAACACTTTTTGTCTGACAATAAGATCAATCAAACAATCCTTCTTTATGTTGAATACTCTTGAGCATACATCTGGTCTAGCAGCAGCTCTTTGACCAGGAAGTAAGTTTTGCACACTATTGAAACCCGATAAATCTTAACATTTTAAGTTTAAATTTATCAGGATGTAAGTTGTTTGCAATGTCAGTCCATGTTTGGTCCATGTAGGATTGCAAGTCATCGTAGTGAACAGATCAGGTTTTCCCAATTCCCGGACGGTGGCCATTGAATCTTGGTAATGTTGCATCATGTTACGTAACGATCCTATGAACGACGAAGGTAAAATTCTCACTCGTCCGATACGTCCACCAGTGTCATCTGCTGTTTGTTGAAAATATTCATTCAAACCCTGATACGACTCTGCTCGCAACTGTTTTTGATTGAATTTCAAATAATTAATCCTGTCTTTTTCAATCTTTACGTAATTGCCCACAGGCCATTGTTGTCAACAATTATGGTCTCTCTCTTCTTGTGAATGATAATTCAAATATTGTTTTAAAAAATTAATCTGACTATCGTAAATTAATTTTCGTACATAGTAATTCTTTCAGTCATTTTAGTTTATTAAATGGTAGTTTTTTTCATTTTAATTTTCAAATTTCACGGACTTTTAGATTGCTATATTCAATACTTAGAGTCGGCCAATAAGAGTTCAGTAAAAAAACTAAAATTAGCTCACTTCTATCGTTCACATCAAGTTTATTGATATGGATCTACTTTTCTCTGTAGTTTTAAATGATTCAAAGAACTTTCCTGATTACCAATTTTTTCGTTACATAGATTATAACAAGTTAAGACCAACGCTTTACATTTGAGATGAAAATTTGATAAGTATATCTTCGAAGGACAATCTTGAAACTAATAATGTTGTCATGTCACATATATGAGAGATAACGACTACTTACGTATATACTTGTACACTAATGGTGCAATAGAATATTTTGTAGTCACATTTATTGACCCACTTATTCAATGAAAAATTAATCAGTTTTTCCTCAGATGCGAAAATGAGGATGATCTATACTTTACTTTTCACTCTGGTGGTCATCTTTAATTCTATTGGTGAATATGCTAATATACTCATATACTAATATACTAATATACTTATATAATCTATGTGAAATCTTGAAATTTCTGTAAAATCTTTTGGAATCTTTAAAAAAATTTTAATATACTTACATGCATAATATACTACGAAGCTTACAACAAACAAATCACCTCTTGAAACTTGAATTTTTAATCCAAAAGGCTGAATTTTTGTAACCTAAAAGAAGAATATTCAAAACATTAGTTTAATTTTTAACAAAATAATTAAATTTTCTAAAAATAGTTGAATATAAAAAAAATAATTAAGTTTTTAATAAAAAAAAAATTAATTTAAAGAAGAACACATACATTTTTGATAAAGTAAATAAATTCTCAACGAAATGGTTGAATTTCCAACTAAAATGATGAACCTCTAATAAAAAATATTAATCGTCAACCAAAAATTTCAACTTTCAACCAAGTAGCTTAGTTTTCAATAAAAAACACTACTTCACAACGAAAAATATAGTTGATAAAAAAAGGGATTTTATTTTTTTGCCAAAAACAGTTGAATTCAACAAAAAAATATAATCTTCAACAAAATAGTTGAATTTTCAAGCCAAAGACCAGATCTTTTCAAAGGGCCGTTCAATATTTTATCCAAAGAGACAAATATATATCACATTACTTCAATTTTTAACAAAACAATTGAATTTTCAACATAAGATTTGAATTTGTAACCAAATAACTAAAATTTCAACAAAATGATTGAATTTTTATGAAAATAATTAAATTTTTAACAAAATAATAGAATTTCTAACAAAGCAATTAAATTTTTAACAAAATAGTAAAATTTTTAACAAAAGAATTAAACTTTTAGAAAAATAATTTAATTTTCAACTAAAATGATGAATCTCTAATTAAACATCTAATTTTTAACCAAAAAGTTTCACTTTCTACCAACCATAGCGTTTTAAATAAAAAAGATTATTTCTCAACCAAAAATATAGTTGATATTTCAATAAAAGAAATATTTTAACTTTAAATCAAAAACAGTTAAATCCAACCAAAGAATACCAATTTTGAACAAAATAATTGAATTTTTAAGCCAGAAACACGCTTGTTTCAGAGGGCAGTTGAATTTTCAATCTAAAAGATTGAATTTTCTTTTCAAAAAGACGAATATTCAACACATTACTTCAGTTTTTAACAAAATAATTTAATTTTTAGAAAAATAGTTCAATTTTTAATGAAACAAAGAAATTTTAAACAAAATAGTTTAATTTTAAACTAAAATTATGAATGTCCAATAAAAAATTAAATTTGTAACCAAAAAGTTTATCTTTTAACCAAGTAGTTGAGTTTTCATTAAAAAATATTAATTTCAAACGAAAGATATAGTTGATATTAAAAAAAAATATGCCCGCTGCGCGGGCACATTCTCATTGCGCGCTGCGCGCGCGGCTCGCAAGTTTGAGCGCGCCTAGGGCGCGCGACCGTTGGTTCTCGCGCTTCGCGCTCGATAATGTATTCATCTCGCGCTTCGCGCTCGATAATAATGTATTTACCTCGCGCTACGCGCTCGGTCTTTGTATTTTCCGCACATTTCTGCACAGACCTTTTAAAATTAAACGTCAAAGCTTTAACAACTGTAATTTGATGATTATGAATTCTCTTTTGTGAAAGCTCCTTCGGCTTTAACGAACAGATTCTTATCACGCATCACGCAAAATTTTCTCCTTACATTGCACTAATTTGTATTCTCAGCTGCCCTGGAAATGCGCCCAGTTTGAGCGCGCAAATCAAAAACTGTGATTCAAACCCCTCATAAACTACAATCATAAAGTGAAATTAAACATTTTTCTTTCAATTTGACTTTATAGATGGTTCTCAAAGCACCTACGGCCTTGACGATTACATTCTCATTGGGATACTCGCGCTTCGTGCTAAACAACTAGGTTATACAGATAATTGCTTTTGAAAAAATATGTTATCGAGCGCGAAGCGCGAGAACCAACAATCGCGCTTCCTAGGCCCGCTCAAACTTGCGAGCGAAGCAAGCCGCGCACGATGAGAATGTGCCCTCGCGGCGGGCAGATTTTTTTAAATTTTTAATGTTTTTTTTACGATTAAAACAAAAACTGAGCGTCTTATCGAAAAATTGTTAATAAACAATTTTGAGCTGTTTTTTGGATGAGCAGCTTCAGTCTATTCACTTTTTTCTCATAGCTTGTGTCGTTTGTCCAGAAATTTAATTTTTTGATTTTTAATGTTGTTTTCACGAATAAACCAAAAACTACGAATCCTATCAAAAAGTAATTTATAACAAACTTGTAGATCTTTTTTAGGTGCACAACTTTTATCTCTTCATCTTTTTTTTGTATCTTGCATAGTTTGACGGAAAAATGGAGTTTTTGATTTTTGATTATTTTTAGTGCGATCAAAATTTGAATTTTTGATTTTTCGAAAAAATTCAAAAAGTTCTTATGATAATCTTGTACGGCTTTCAAAAAGAAACGTTTTCCTCTTCTTGAGCTTTTTTCATATCGTGCGTTGTTCGGCTTAAAATGTTAATTTTCGTTTGTTTTTTTGGATTTTGAAAATGCTATAACTCTGACAATTTTCATTTTATCGAAAAATGTCATTAGGATAAATGATTTGTCTTTTTGCATACTACTAACAAGCGTACATAAAATTTTCAAATCTTTAAAAAAAGTGGTCTCAAAAATTTTCAAAATGTGCTCACTTTTTGAATTTTGATCCAAAATATCTGGGTAACGAACTTGACCTTCATTTTGGGACCCTTAAAAAGTTTATCAAAGGCTGACTCGATTCGACAAATCCTTCAAAAATTAGCGAGTCCACAAAATTCAGGTAACCATACATACAGACAGACAGACATACAGACAGACATACAGACAGACATACAGACAGAAATACAGACAGACATACAGACAGATATACAGAAAGACATACAGACAGACATACAGACAGACATACAGACATACATACAGACAGGCAGACATACAGACATACAGACAGACATACAGACAGACATACAGACAGACATACAGACAGACAGACAGACACCAACAAAATTTTATGATTTTCGGAATCTGTGAGTTCCGAAACGTAAAGATCCGTTAAAAACCAGACATCGAAAATTTGGACGAATACATTACACTCTCATGAATGAGAATGTAAAAAGATTTTAATTTTAAATAAAAAACAGTTGAATACAACCAAAAAATACCAATTTTCAACTTGTGATGCATTTTTTGAAAATTCATCTGTTTAAGTAAAAAATTAATTTTATTCGTCGAAAATTCGCTTCATTTCTGGTTAAAAGTTAATTTTGTACACTTACAATTTGACCATTCCATTTTTGGTTTTAAGCTTATCTTGTTTAGTCAACAATTCTGCTATTTGGTAAGAAAATCACTACTTTATTGAAAGTATAATTATTTTGTTAGAAATTAAATTATTATAATTATTTAGACTATTCATAATGCAGGAATTTTAAAAAATAGCAGATCATTTTATTCCGTGATTTATTCTTCACATTTTATTAGCTATGTTCTTATTTAATATTATTGAGAAAACTTTCATTAAATTGAATAAAATTTTACAACATTAAGTTTTAGTTTGTAAAACGAATATTTAAAAAGAACTTCACTACTTCCTAAATAAATAAATAATTCAACAAAAACGTGGCAGATAGTAAAGAACTAATCAAGAAGATTAATTTTCAATAAAGAAAATAAATTCTCTACGAAAAAGTTTAATTTCATAGCAAGTATTTAAATTTTCAAACCGAGAATACGAATTTCTAACAAAAAAGATAATACACAACTAATCACTTGAAGTTAAACAAATTATTTAATTTTTTAATAGAAAAAAATTAATTTTTAACAAAAAAGTCGGAATTTAACCTACAATTATTAATCTTCAACCAAGAACGTGAATTTTTAAGAAAGCAGTTAAACTTTCAAGCAAGAACTTAAATTTTTGACCTAAAGAGATTTAATACTTCATCACAAAAAGATTTCAATTTGAAATAAAAAACATTTGGATTAACATAACAAAGATGAATTTTCAATCAAATACATAAATAAATAAATATATTTGACTCGAAAATTCGAATTTTTTACAAAACAGTTAAATTTTCAACCCGAAAATGTGAATTTAAAAAAAAAGAGTTTTTTGAAACAAGACAGATTAATTTTTAACCAGACAGTTGCGTATATAATCAAAAAAGGTCAACCTTCTACAGCAAAGGATGAATTTTAAAACAAAAAATATGAACGTTTATCAACGTAGCTGAATTTTTAATTAAATGAAAATTGTTTAGTCAAGAAATAACAAAAATTGCACTCTAATTGTTGGATTTTCAAGCCAATAAGAGGAATTTTCTACCAGAAAATAATTTTCAATAAAAAAGTTAATTTCCAACCAGTAAGTTGACTCTTCAACAAAATAGTTAAATTTTCAGTTCAAAAAATTAATTTTCAACAACCACAAAATTAATTTTTATCTCAAATTATGAATCTTCCAACAACAATAAAATAACTTTTATTGAAGTACTTCAACTTTCAACCAAACAGTTGCGTTTTCAACCAAAAGAGATGAATTTTCAATAAAAAGTGTATTAGCTGATATTTAAAAAAAAGAAGATTTTAATTCATTTTTTTAAGTTGCATTTTTAGCCTAAAAACATTTTCTGCCAAAAGAATTAAATTTTCAATTAAGAGAATTAATTTTCAATAAAAAAGAAAGAATTTTCTACAAAACAGTTTAATTGTGTACCAAGTAGTTGAATTTTTTACAATGTTAAATGCTATTTTCGACTAAAATGATGAATTTTTAAACAAAAAATGCACTGTTAAGAAAGTAGTTCAACTTTCCACCATGAAGTTGAATGTTCAACCTAAAATGATCGATTTCCAACGAAAAATGTAATAGTTGATATTTCAAACAAAAAGATTTTAATTAAAAATATTAATATTTTTATCAATTGCTTTTTGTAAATCTACTATTTGAAAGCTATAATATGTTATAAATAATTCCGCGCTTCAGTACATTGTTCGGGATTCATGAGAGAATAAGAATCAATCATAAATTTTGAGCTTGAATAATTTTAAGCCACTCTTATTGGTCCCCAAAGAAAACCCCATACGTGAGAAATTTTAATTTTACGTAATATTGAGGTTCATTGGCGCTTTTTAAAAGTTTTCTGAAAATAAATAATCATTCATCGGTAATTTAAGTATACGCAGTGATTTGATTACAAATATTCAATTCTTTAAACAATTTTGATTTGTTTAAATATTAATTTTTTTCAATTAACTCGCGAAATTAACGTATTCTCTAGACTTTATGAGTCATTCAATCAACGATAACAATAAAACAAGTTGTTTAAATAACTTTTGAGTGGGTATTCAAATTTTTAATCAAGCAGATTGGTTTACTACTAAGAAAGAAGAATTTAAAACAAAATACATATAGCAAAATTGTTAAAATGTTTACTAAGAAAGATTGATTTTCAACCGAAGACGTGGATCTTCAATTAATAAAATTAATTTTTGACCAAGAATTTCCAATTTAACCTTCAAGAAGTCAATTTTCGTCAAATAAGTCGCAAAAGTCACACGATCCTATCCGGGTACCTTTTCTCAAATATATTCCTTTTCAATATGTTTACATACTGAGCGAAGTTTTATTTACATAAATCAATTTTTTATTTTTGAAGAGGATTTTGACTAAAATGAAGTCTATAGTGGTTTTATTTTAAAAGTAAACTAAGGCACGCATCTTTTTAAATCTGATGCACGGAGAAACTCTGGCACGAGCGGTTAGTGTTAAAATTAAAATTTTTTTCATAGCACTAGCCACAGTTGTCAACGCACTAACCGCTCGCGAATTCACACGAGCCGCTCGTGTTAATGGCAACAGCAGCACGAGCTTGGTAAGTGTTGCGATTGGCCCGGTCCGTTCTTGGGGTTGGCAACAATCTCTCGTGTTAATTTTTAATAGCGCGTAGTGTCAAATAGCTCTGACGTTTCGTGACAACTGCGCTGGTCTCTCGGCTCATTCGCAGCAACAACTTTCATTTTTTTTTCCAACTGCACTATGAGCGGCATCAGCTGATCGAGAAGAACTAACCTGCATGCACGTCGGCTTTGTTTATTCGTGCAGTTGAATCCGTTTTATCAATAAACGTGTGGCTAAGATCGGTTAGCGAGTGATTGACTGTTTTCGTTTTCTACATTAATCGCTTTTTTCAATTTATTCGATTTAATTCGATAGAATCATTTGAAGGGTCGTACTTTTCGTCAATATCTGTTGTTAAACCTTGTTTGGCACACCTCCCTGGAGTAACGTCCTTGACACATGGGGTCGGCGACGACCCCAGCGTGATAACATTGTTATAAATAATAAAGTATTAAATATTTTTACTTGAACCGGGAAAATCCGGGAATTGTCCTTGATTTTATTTTTGATGCGGGAAGTGCATTTCGTTTCCGTATACTTTCTAACTTTTTAGTGTCCCTTTGAGCTACTTGCTCTACTTTTTACTTACTTAAAATTTAAATTCTTAAAAATTATTAGCAAATTAAAAAATAAATTTTTACAATAAAATTTAATAATGCAATCGAGCAAATTACGCATGTGGCAACCCACTATGCATTTTTATGTATGCTTCTATCGTAAAAGAGGCCTTTTCTTATATTTATAAGCGGGAAAAATACGGGAATTGTCAGGGAATTTCATTGGAAAGATTTAATAGACACCCTGCTGTACTATTTCCGTTAAATATTCCATAATTTTAGTTGAAAATTATCCCTTTGGTTGA
>CAKNWT010333442.1:1093-35161 GCA_932066315.1 Andricus coriarius
AACAGTATTGATTATATTTATTAGTATTAAATAATTACATATTTATTCACCAGTTTCCTCTTTTTAAAATAATGCAACCTTTTTCCCCTTTTCTATTTTCTCTATCACATTTCAAAAATTAAAGAAAGTTTAAACAATGATGAATCCTCATAAGCATGAAGTTGCAAGCAATTAAAACAATACTCCCTGTACATTATTTTAATTCGCTAGTACGTTTTTCAATCTGAAGTTCGGAAAGTAAAATATTACGAATGATGTCATCAAAACAAGACGATTTGGTATTATAACAGGACGCTGAAAAATTGATGCTCAATTAAAATGGGACCACAGTTTTTACAGTATTCGCATACTTGAAGAAATTAGTAGCAATTTAAGTATAATTGTGCAATAACTGACGTAAAAACTTAAAATAAAAAAACGAAAGATCTGTGGATGAAACCAAAGACTTTATTTTATTTCACTAGACACGTTTACATTTGATAAGAAAACCCATATCCTTATAATCTATCCCATACCGCTTGCAGACGGATATTTATTAGTAGCACTCGCATTTGCTTGATCGTTTGGTCAAGGGAAAGGAAAACTGCAAAAAACCATTCCCGAGTGCTGCCCGTTACCGACAACTACTTTCAGTACTCATCATTAAATTGATTTTGCTACTAAATCTTCATAATGACCATACGCCAACTTAACTTGACGATTGTTTAGCGCCTGTGGAGATCTAACATTCGACATGTCTCCCTCTGCCAATTTTATTTTCCTGAATGCATTTAGCTGAAAAAATACGAATACAAAATGATTTTACTAAGTAATAGAACATTACATTAGAAGTCATGCTAGCCACTTTCGTGTCACAGATAACTTTTTTCCAGTTATGGGCCATCCGTAAACTACGTCACCAATTCAGCACTTTTTTACCTCCACCTATCTCTGAAAGTAGCGTAGTCGTTAGCTGAAGACAAATGTTGCGTTTGAAAAATCTTTAAAATAAAATTATTGTGGATAACTATATTGAATTCAATACGAAACACTTTAAATTCCTAAGGTTTCCAGCCGAACTATATTGTACTTTCAAGAAAATAGTTGAATCTTTAACCAAAAAAGATTTTTTACCCAAAGTGATGAATTTTCAACGCAAAAAGACGAACTAAAAAAATAATAATAATTTTCAATCAAGCAGTCGCATTAACAACCAGATAGATGAACTTTCCAGTAAAACAAACGAGTTGCCAAAAAAGAACTCAAGATTTAACCAAACAGTAAAATTTTTAAACCAAAAAGACGAATTTTTTATTTATTTTATTTTTATTTATTTTATTTATTTATTATATTGAATATTTATTTATTATATTGAAAACCCACCCGGGTATCTCAATTTTCAGTTCTTAACCCTACTTCCCCGAGGATAATTTAAATTTTTTAAATTATTAATACAAACAAATTATTATTTATAATAATTTAAATTTATGTTTTAATCAATATTTATTTATTTATTTTTATTTATTTATATTAAAGAGGCTGTCTAGCGTTTCTTTAAAAAAATGCAAGGACCTTTTCTGGTTTTCCAGGACAAAAAATTTATTTTTTCCAGGTCCTTTTTTTACAGTAAAAAATACTTTTCACGAAATATAGCAGAATTTGTAGGTATAGTAAAGATAAAAAAGTTTCATATGCGAAATTTCTTTTACAGCATCAAACACTGGTTTTATGGTAAAAAAAATCCAAATAGTTAAATTTCCAGTTAGAAAAATTAATTTTGCAACAGAAAAAACGAATCTTCATCAAATTAGTTAAATTTTCAACCAAAGTGATGAATTTTAAACTAAAATGGCGAATTTTCAACTGGAATAGTTGGATTTTCAACTGCGGAAGTGACGAATAAATTTTTAACTAAAATTGTGGAATATTCAACTGGATTGCTGAAATTTTCAGTTAGAAAAAAGTAATTGAATTTTCAACCAAGATCATTAATTTTCTACTGGAAAAGACGAGTTTTGAAATCAAACACCTAAAATTTTAAATAAAAAAGATAAATTTTCAACGAACTAGGTACATTTTTAACCAAAAATGGAATAGTGAAATATTCAGTTAAAAAATTAATTTTACAACAAGAAAAAGACGAATTTTTATCAAAGTACTTATATTTTTAGTTAAAAAAATCAAATTTTCAACAAAATATGTAGATTTACAATGGAAGAGATGATTTTTCAATTAAAATGAAGAACCTTAAAAAATCAATTTTTTAACAAAGGAGTTTAATTTTCAATCAAGTAATTTTATTTTCAAGCAAAATCGTTAATTTTCTACCAAAAAATAAGAATTTTTAACCAGAAATGGAAAAGTAAAATTTCTAGTTTAAAAAATTAATTTAATTTGCTTAATTTTTAGCAAAAAAATTCAATTATATCAATCCACAATGTCGAATTCCTTTTCCAAATAGACAAATGTTAAACAAAATAGTTGAATTTCCTGCCTGCAAACATTAATTTTTAACCAAGTATTTGAATTTTGCAAAATTAAATAGTTAACAATTGAACCAAACAAAATGAATTTTCAACAAAATAGCTAAATTTCCAACAAAATATGTGAGCTTTTAACCAAATAGTTAAATTTTCAACCTACCAAGATGAATTCCCAATCAAAACGGCGAATTTGCAATAAAATACATAAATTTTCAAATAAATAGTTGAATTTTTAATCAAAAGAGAAAATGAAAAAATATTGATATTTAATTTTTTTAAGGGACTTTTCCAGGTTTTTTTCAGGTAGAGAAAATTCAAGAATTTTTCTAGGTTTTCAAGGATTTTCAGGACGCTAGACACCCTGAGTTAAATTTTTAACAAAAAAGGTACTTTTCAACCAAGAAGTATGACTTTTCTACCATAAAAGATGGATT
The DNA here is from genome assembly GCA_932066315.1 of Andricus coriarius. Classification (NCBI taxonomy): domain Eukaryota; kingdom Metazoa; phylum Arthropoda; class Insecta; order Hymenoptera; family Cynipidae; genus Andricus; species Andricus coriarius. Next base: position 3,990 of record CAKNWT010333442.1, read on the forward strand.
TTCAATAGAAAAGCATGTCTTTTAAAATTCATCAAATAATTAGATTTCGAAGAAAATAGTAAAATTTCTAATAAAAAAGTCGAGTTTTCAGGATAAAAATGTGCATTTTCAATCAAATGGTCGAATTTTTAAACAAGAAAGATTAAAATCGACAAAAATATTTGAATTATCGAGATAAAAATACAATTCGTCTACAAAACAGTTGAATTTTCATTAAAAAAGTTGATTTTTAACCAAGAAATATGAGTTTTCTACCACGAAAAATACAAAAAAGACAATTTCCAATCGATAAAGATAAATTTTTAATAAGATAGTTGAATTATGAATTAAAAAGTTAAACTTTTAACCAACAGAAGAAATTGTCTACCCAAAAAAGCTGACTTTTTAACAAAACATATGAATTTTCTATCAAATAGTTGAATTTTCAACTTATATGATATACAAGATAAGTTTCCAAACAAGAATGGAATATTTACATTTTAAGATAAAATCTCTGATAAAAGAAAACTTCAGACAAAAAGAAACAAATTTTCAATAAAATTGTTCAATTTTTGACCGAAAAGAGGAATTTTTGAATAAGAAGATTAAGTTTCTATAAAAAAGGCGAATTACAAACTTATGCAATATACAAAATAAGGTTTGACCAAATATGGAATAGCTGAATTTTCAGATTGAAAAAAAAATTTCACGAAAAAAGTTGGATTTTAACAAATTTGTGGAGTTCTTAACCAAAAAGAAGAATTTTCGACCAAGGAGATTAGCGTTCTACCAAAAAGAGGAATTTTAATCAAAATTATTGAATTTTAAAGTTAAAAAGACGAATTGTACAGGGTTGTCCCAGGACTCAAGGTACATTTTTATATTTTTGAATTATTCATAATAAATGGAGTTGAAAACAATAATAAAAACTTGTTGTAAAGTTGATAATTAATCAGTAATTAACAATTAAAGATTAACCAATTCGAAGCATGCGTTAGATGGACGATAGTCCATGTGTCACTGATGAGGGTGTGTGCGCAAAAGATTAATTTTTAATTTGCAGGAGGTTGTGAATATCAATGGTGCAATTTCACACGGAACCTGAGAGACGAGATTCTTGGAAAATTTCTTTTCCTCTATAATACACGTTGAATTATTTTAACTTCCTTCGTGTATTTCTGATTCTGTAGAATTCAAACGAATTCTTAGAATTCACTTGTGGTCCGTTGAATTCTTTTAAGGTTTTTTGAAATTATCTTGAAACCTTTAGAGCACACCATACATTATGACGAATTTTTCCAAGTTTTTTTTATTCTCTGAAATCTACTCAATTTTCTGAATTCTCTTAACTCTTTCAGATTAGCTGAAATCTTTTGAATTTTATAAATTCTTTTGTATTCTCTAAATTCTTTTGAAATTTTATGAATTCTTCCGAATTCTTTGAATTCTCTGAATTATTTTTAAATTTTCTGAACTCTCTAAACTGTTTTGAATTTGTTAAATTCATGACATCATTGAATTTTTTACATGATTTTTAATTATCTTGAAATCCTTATAATACACTTAGAATTATTTTAACTTTCTTTGAACATTTTAGATTCTGTAGAACTCACACGCATTCTACAGAAATTAAAAACTGTTTTTATCTTAATTCTCTTTAAATCTTTATAAAACACTCTGAATCAATCTGAATTTCTGCAAGTCTGTTGTATTCTATCAACTCTACTGAATTATTCTGAATTCTCTGATAATTTTTGAATTGTCTGAATTCTTTTTAATTCATTGACATATTTTAAATGATATTAATTCTTTTGTATTATCTAAAATTTTTTAAATTATCTGAATTTATTTTGAATTCTGTGAATTCTTTTGAAATCTGTGAATTTTTCGGAATTTTCTGAACTCTTCTAAGTTCTCTAAATTCTTCTGAATTCTTTGAATTTTTTTCAGAATTTTATGAACTCTTTAAACTACTCTGCATTCGTCAAATTATCACGATATCACTGAATGTTTCTAAAATGTTTTTTAATTACCGTGAAATCATTAGGATACACCTTAAGTTATTTTGAACTCCCTCTTTTGAATATTTTTAATTCACAATCTTTAGAATACACGTTAAAGTACTTTAACCTTCTGCAAAATATTTTGTATCGTGTATAATTCGACAGAATTCAAAACACTTGAAGGAATTTAAAATAATTCAACGCGTATTCTAATGGTATCGAAAGAATTTTGAAAACTGAAAAAAATTGAGAGGACTATTTGAATCTAAAATAATTCACAGAATTCAAAAGAATTCATTAGAATTCAGATAATACAAAATAATTGTCGAAATTCAAAATAATTACCGGTACATACAGATTCTAGGAATTCGTTTGAATTCTACAGAATGCAACATAGTCGATGGAAGTTAAAATAATTCTACGTGTATTCTAAAGACTTTAAGAAAATTTACAAAATCCAAAAGATCTGAAGGAGTTCAAAGTTACTTGAAATGTATTCTAATAATTTGAAGATAATTAAACATCATTCAAAGAATTCAGTGGTCTCGTAAGAATTAAAAAATTCAGAACAGTTAAAATAATTCAAAAAATTTCAAAAGAATTCAGATAATTGAAAAAAGACAATACAAAAGATTTCATAGAATTTAAAATATTTCAGAAAATTGGAAAGAATTCAGACATTTCAAAATGTATAAGAGAATTTAGAATAATTCAAGAGATTTCAAAGAATACAAAAGCCTTGGAGAAAGTTAAAACGATTCATGGTGTATGGTAAAGATTTCTAGAGAATTAAATCAAAAAATGTATTCTGAAAAATTCGTTTAAATATTACAGGATTCAAAATATTCAAAGAAAGTTAAAATAATTGAACGTGTATTCTAATGATTTCAAGATAATTAGAAAACGTTTTGAAGGATTAAGTGATACCGTGTATTCAACAATTCACAGAATTAAAAAAAATTATAGAATTTCAAAATAATTTAGAGACTAAAAGAAAATTTATAGAATTCAAAAGATTTCAGAGAATACAAAATACTTGGATAAATTTAAATTAATTTGAAGTGTACTGTAAGGGTTTCAAGACAATTGCAAAAAACTTCGAAAGAATTCAAAGGAACACAAGTGAATTCTAAGAATTCTTTTGAATTCTACAGAATCAGAAATACTCGTAGGAAGTTAAAATAATTCAATGTGTATTGTAATGGAAAAGATATTTTCTAAGAATCTGGTCTCTCAGTTGCCGTGTGAAGTTGCACCATTGATATTCACAACCTCCTGCAAATTTAAAATTAATCTTTCGCGCACGCACCCTCATCAGTGACACATGGCCTGTCGTTCACCTAACGCATGCTTTCGATTGGTTAATCTTTAATTGTTAATTACTCAATAATTATTAACTTTACAATAAATTTCTATTATAATTTTCAACTTTATTTGTTATGAGAAATTAAAAAATATAAAAATGTACCTTGAGTACTGGGACACCATGTATATACAAAAAATGGCATTCTAAACAAAAAAGTAGGATTTTGCAAACCAAAAAATTTAATTTTCGAAAAAATAGTTTAATTTTCTACCAAGTTGTTGAAATTTCAAGCCAAAAAGATGAATACTCTACAAAACAGTAGAATTTTCAATATAAAAAAAATAATTCACAATAAAATAGTACGGTTAGGGAAAACATTGTGCGTCATTCGGTGGCCATTTGTGAAACTTTTTACGTATCATTGTGTGCTTTTGGAACAAATTACATGTCACCATCTGCCACCATTCGGTAATATACAATGCTCACTTTTCAGAGGATTTTGCAGGCTCATAAAATGGTGTGTTCGAATAAAACATTAAACTTGTTCTCTTATGTATATTCAAAAATTATAGCTTCTTACCAGGTTTGGGGAAATAGAGACAGTATTATCCCGTATCAACCAATTCACAGATTCCGAGCAAGGTGGATAATCCAACGAACCTTTGTAAAACATAAAAGAAGTCACTGTTGGATAATTTAGCAAACCTACTAAGTCGAACGGGAGTATCTCTGCTGTTGAATTAATGGATTGCACCTCATTTAAACTTTTTTCCAGTCCTTTAAGCACTAGTCCTTCATAAGTAGGTTCAGTCTGAAATGTCAAAGATGGAATATTGGTATAGGATTTGTTATAAAATAAATTCAATTTTTTATTTTGTTTGATTATTCTGGGAATATGCATCTTCAGGATGGACGTAATCCAGGAAATTTTTTTAAGGTGTGAAAGTCTGAAATGTTGACAAAAAGATTTGTAACTTAGTTCATGTAACTTGGTTCATGGACAGCCCCGTATTGAAAGGAAGATTTGCAACTAATTAATATAAACTACTTACCGAGAGCGCAATTGCAATTACTGCAAGACCGTCCTTTTCTGATTCAGCTTTTTCAAATAACTCCAAATCTGTTCTATAAAAAAACATGTGCATCTCCATGTCCAACCTATTGAAGAAAAATCAATACATGAAATTTAATACAGAACGTTTATTAAATTTTTTTTAATATCAAGAGAACATTTTTTATTTACCAAGCTGGCTTGTCGAATGCATACGCCATGTGCTCTGCCCCCTTTTTATTCTGGTGGTTAAAATAAAAATTATTATTCATATTATTATTATTATATTAAGTAATGGTTCCTTTCAGTACTCTCTTAATCTAAATTAAGGACGATTTTACTAATTAACTTAGTGATGGAATATTTGGCTAATAAAAGAGTAATATTTTATGATTTCACGAATGGAATAGTTATTCAGAAAATCAGGATATTATCCCCTACCCTCTTCAACCTTTAATTCACTTCCCTCTCTAATGCAATTCAACCTAAAGCGGGTTATTAAAAAATAGGGATGCTACAAAACATCAATTTTGAAATTACCTGAATTTCCCGTACTTTATCCAAAAAGGATGAATTTTCGACAAAGAAGATTAATTTTCGACCAAGAAGATAATTTTTCTACAAAAAAATAAAAATTTTCATCGAACTCGTCAATTCTCAACTAAAAAAGATCTATTTTTTCAACCAAAACTGAAATTTTTATGTCAAGATTCAAGAAATTTAATTTCTAACAAAATAGATAGATTTTCAACCGAAGCAATAAAGTTTCACGTAAATAGTTGAATTTTCAATTGAGGAAGAGTTGATTTTTCAACCAGATACATGATTTCTTTACCAAGACGGTAAATTTTCTACCAAAAAGGACAAATTTTCGACTAGAATTATTCATCTTCAACATAAAAAATAATGTTTTAATAAAGCAGTTAAACTGTTAAGCAAGTAGTTGAATTTTCAGCGAAAAAATATTAATTCTCATCGAGAAATGTACTAGTTGATATTCCACTCAGAAAATATTTCTATTTTAAATCGGATACAGTTGGATTCATAGAAAAACGGATTTTCAACAAAATATTTTAATTTGCAACGAAAGAAAAAAGAAATATATTTCTAATAATTTTTGTTCACACAATTCAGAAAAAAATTATGCGGAATTTAATTCAGGTTGAAAAAAAACAGGAGTTGTCGACGATTATAAAAATATTATAAATATTCAATAAATATTCGAAAAATTTTCAAAGTTTTCCATATTTCCAATCACTACAAAATTTCAAAAACTTATAAATATCTTTTATGTGGATTCAAATTATTTCTAGAATTTTCTTGAAATCTGCCACATTCATTTTTGAACATATTAGAAGTTTTTAGCAATGTTTTAAAATTTTTTTTCAATATTCTCCTAAAATTCATTTTTCAAAATGAGGAATGACTTTAAAAATATTTATAACTTGAAACTTTTATCCTGACACCTTGAGAAATCTAAATTTTATTTTGTCTGTTTTGAAATCGTTGAACAATAATATCAAAAGTTTTTAAAAACTTCTTATGTTTTTTTAAATTATTCAAATCTTTCCTAAAATGTTTAAAAGCTCTTTAATAATGAAAGAAATTGCCTTGAAATCTTCTATATTTTTTAGACACATCCCTTAAAATTCTCACCTTACTGTAATTGAAGTAGTAAGACTTCACTAGTTTATTAAGTGAATTTTCATTAATTTAGATTTAGAGAGGATTCAAATTTTTTGGAATATTTACCTTACTTTGGGCCCAATGAAAAGTAATTTTTTCAAATACGTAATTCCCATGAAGGGGCCCACCAGTAAATCTTGGAGGTTTTCCAGACCAGTCAGCTTTTATTTCAACTGTATTATAGAAAAAGTAAAAGAATTAATTAAATGAAACCAACCAGAATTAAGTTCATAAATCAAAATATTAAATGTTTAATACCGGTGTGACCAGTATTAGTTATGGTCATTTTTGTTGGTGATTTTCTAATGTCTGTAAATCTTATTTCTGGTTCATTCTCCGACCAATCATCGTCACTTAAATGTCCCTTAATGTTTATGGGAGATTGATTTTTCCCATTACATTTTGGATATTCTTTGCCCCAGTTTTTAGCATTTTTATAACTGAAAGCGTCTGCGAAAAACAAATAAAAATAGTAAAGTTTTCTAATAAGGGTCATTCATAAACTACTTTACTAATAACTACTTTATTAATAATGATTACATTATTTATATTTCGCGGAAAAAGGCATTGCTTCAAATTAAAAAGAGCTACGATTTTAAATGATAGGAAAAGTCAAAGTAATGAAAACATATATTATTCGCATCAAACAGTGCCTCATTCACGGTTGCTACAGTATCCCAGTTTCTCAATTCTTCTAGGCATAAAACCAATCATACACTCAGAAGATTTATAATGTTAAAGCAAAAGAAAAAAACTTTCCTAAATATACGTTAAACACTTTCTTAGTTTTGTTTTCAAGTCAAAAAGACAAATTTTCAACAAAAGAAATGAATTTTTAACTACAATGATGAATCATGAACCAAAAATATACCAGGCATGTAGAACACACTCATCTTTATGTTCAAACCTCGGTTCAGACGCCATCAAGACCAGATTATATGGATAACTTTTTACCTAGACATTCAAAAAAATTTGATGCTAGAAATAATTCTTCAGCTGATGACAAAAGAAAAACCGTGTCTCCTGCGAAAGAAATCATAAGTGATGAAGAAGAAAATTCAAGAGAGCAACATTTTCAGGCACAGTAGGAGTTGATCGGGCGACCTTATTTCCAAGTACTGAGCTCCAATCAATAAAAAGAAAAAAATTATTTATCTCTAAATCAGAACGTGCCAATAGGGCCTTAATGGAAGCTGCTGAGAGCTCTACTGATAGTTAAAAACAGACAAAAATATCAGAGTTCTACAACGTCTTAGATAAAAAAGATCCCATTTTGAAACAGAACAGAGAACTTCATGATTTTGTACACCATCTTTGAAACTTTCGCATCTACAAGAAACTGGTCCTGAAGATTAAATGATTATTTCTACAATGCGAAAACTCCTGCAAGCTTTGATACGCTCTCATCAAGAAAATTCGGGAAGACAGAAGAATGGATATCGGTACAAAGATGGGTTGCTAAGAAATTTTTCTGTGTATTCAAAAGACTTGGGTGCAAAACAGTGCTACGAGTTTTGGTCCAAAAACCTTCCTATCCCATCCACATCTGCTGTTGCCAACTATAGTATAGAAGCGTCTAATGCACTTATAGATAAATGAATTCAGATTTGCGAATCTTAATGAATATTTAGAAGATGGAACTGTCTGAAGATGGAACTCGCAACAAAGGGAAGCCTCAAGTGGAAACTTCAGCTAACAAAATTGTTGGTTTTGTCCCACAACTTGCTCAGAGTGAACTACGTAAGATAAAATCATTCGATGGAACAACTGCTGAGAATATCAAAAAACTATTCTGTTCTGAAAAATTTTCTAATTATGCTTATGTGATAATGATGCAGCCTTTGGCAAATGTTGCCCCTTTTTGTTTGACAGTTTTCAGTACTGACAATAAATTCACTGCAGAACAAGTTCAAAGCCGGTGGAAGCTTATGGAGAATGAGACGAAGAAGTATGGCATCACAATTTTGGGATACTCATCAGATGGCCACACGCTTACTCTCAAGTATGAAACATTACACTTTCGGATAAGCGGAAAATGTATTTAGTGAATAGCCAGGATTTTTTTTCGCTTTTATGGATAAAGATCTCCACCCTGGAATGCAGACTGCACTCATGAAACCTTTGTGCTTCCAGGACACTATCCATACTGCAGCAAAATTAAAAAGCCAGTTGTTGAAAGACAGAACAGATAAAAATCTTCTCCTAATGGAAGGTTATGTGGTCACGGGATCATTCTTACACATTCTGATACAAGAGAATAGTAAGTTTGATCATGGAGTAACAAAATGTGACTTGAAGAATGATAAGATGAACTTTAGAGCTGTTCGGAAAATATCTGACTATAGAGTACTTCGAATGTTAGATTCACTGCCAGGTGAAAATGGAACCAAAGCATACAAAGCATATCAAATGAGACAAAGACTCATTTCATAACTTGCAACACTTATCAATGCATTGAAGTGAGTGCTCAATTCTTGATTAACGTTACTCGTCGACTCCGAGAACTAAAAAAACCTCATCTAGTTTTAACCTGGCTTATGAGTTCACAACTTTGTGAAGGATTTTTTAGAAATTTAAGATCCTGTACATCATCATTTTCAACTGTTGTGAACATGAACATGCTTGAATTTCTTTATCGGGCCACAAAAGTTGTAAGACTTGGTAAAGTTGGCCATGAGCTCATTAAAGACCTTGACCTACCCAGACACCATAAAAATACGAAGGTATCAGAGAAGACAGAGGAGATGCTTAAAGAAGAATGCCTGAGCTGTGACACGGATCTTTTGCACTCTATTCTCAAAGCCAGAACAGATGCACTGGAAATGACGAAAGACCTGGGAACGGCCTTGACTACTCTTGATACTCCGATTAAAGCTTTCGGTTTGCTTCCGAAACATACAAAAGATCATGGAACACAACAGCAAGGCACCATGAGTGATGATAGTGGAGATGACCAACATTACAATGATTTCGACTCGGCTTTAGACTCAGAAGATGAAACTGGAGATGAAACTGAAAGCGAAGAAGAAGTTCCACCAGATGTTGCAGAAGATATTCTCTTAGAAAAGGAACCCTTCTCGCTAGGTAAAGAAATTTCCCCTGTCAGTAAATTCATCGAATGCGAAGAAAATGGAAAAATCATGTTGGTCAAGAGGAGTCCACTTGTCTGATTTTTCCCAAGTAGTTTAATTATCTTCTCAGTTATTAAATCTTCAACCAAACCACATTAATTTAGGCCTAAAAATTTGCATTTTCAGTAAAAAAGGATGACTCGCCAATGAAGATTAGTGATCTGAACAACAAGATGAATTTTTAACAATATACACCAATTATTATCAACCAAATAGTTTAAACTACATCTTATAAGGCATAACTTCCAAACCAAAAATGGAATGGTGCAATTTTTGGATAAGAAAATTAATTTTTGACCAAAAAATGAGCGAAATCTCAACGAAAAATTGAACCTAAACTTGAACCTAAAAAAAATACAGTTTTAACCAAATAGTTAGGTTTTCAACCAAAAGGGCTAATTTTTTAACCAGAATAACTATTTTCTATCAAAATAAACGAATTTTTCACAAAATACATGAACAATTTTTAACAAAATGGGTTAATTACAATCAAATACTTAAACATATGCCAGGAATATTGATTTTTAACAAAAAAGTTCGTTTAAAGGGAAGCATTTAATTTTCTACCAAATTGAAAACCAAGACAGACTAATTAAGAGATGAGCAGTTGCATTTTCAAAGATAAGGATAAATTTTCAACCGAGAAGATTAATCTTCTACCAAATAAGATGAATTTGGAATAAAGTGTACAACCCAAGAGATGATTTTGTAAACCGGAAGATTAATTTTCTAAAATGGAATAGATGAATTTTAAATCATTCATCATTCATCAGTTCAGTTAAAAATTCATCCCTTTGTTTCGGTTATTGTTTCAAATATTTTGTTGAAAATGTATCTTATTTTTAGAAAACCAATCTTCTTGATAGAAACTATCTTGTTGAAAATTCGTTTTTTCTTGGTAAAAATATACACTCTTTTGTTTAAAAATTAAACTACTTCGATGAAAAATAATCTCTCTCGGATGAGGATTAAACTATTTCGTTTAAGGCTCATATCTGTTGGATAAGTTCCACTGTTTTTCATTTTTATTTTTGTTTGTTTGGAAATTCAACTTTTTGGTCAAAAGAGAACTTTTTTGTTGAAATTTTTATTTGGCGTATTCTTAATTCCTCAAAAATGTCAAGAAAATTATTTTTACATATTCTGAAAAACCAATTCAAAATATTAATATTTATTTGAAATTTTCATTTTGGTTAAACATTGAGTTTTAGTTCAATCGAAAAAATACGCCCGCGCACAGTGCAAAATTTTTGATACTAATGTATGTGAGATCTCTCTAAAGTTATGAATTCTTCAAGAAATAATTTTTTGTTTCGAATCGGTATAAGTTTAAGAGTTTAATTTGAAGTTTTTTTGTATTCAAAAAATATTTAAATGTTTGAAAAGGGAACATTAGATTTTTCTTTAGTTTCAAATAATGGAAAGTTAAGTTTGCCTGTTGTCATTCCATAGAAAATTGCTCAATATCATTCTTAGCATTTTGTACATTATTCGTGGCATAATTTAAATGATTCTAAAGTCAAGTAAAAATTAAGGCCTTGGCTGTGATAACGTTCAATCGACAAAAATAGATTTATTTTCAAGGATTTCCTACTTTGTGTCGTAGTAGTATACATGTTATTGAACAAATTATTTCATACATAACAAGGTCTATCACATTTGGCCAGTTTTTCAAATTTTGTAATTGTTGCTTTGGAAATTATGGTATAAATTATAATTTTCTCCTATTTGTCGTGTACCACTCTGTAATGTGAAAAACTGGATGTTTTTATATTTTGCTGTTCTAAAATTCTAAAAATGAACCATTCTTTAAAGAAATTGTTCATAAATGGTTAAAAAGGATTTTCTTTCAGTATATAGCTCATGAAGAAAAATTTTGGTACATTTTAAATATCGAATTTTGGCACATAGTTCAGGTCTTGATATAGCCAAATAAAAACTTGAGTTATCACAAAAAAAAATTGAAATTAAAATTTGTCAATGATAAATTTCTAACAAAACATGAAATCGTGCGATTTTTAGAAAATAAAATTAAATTTCAATGAGTTTTTAATGAGTACAAAAAGATTAATTTTGAACCAAACAGTTAAATTTTGAACCAAAAAGATTAATTTCATCTAAATTTTTCTTTTCTCCAGAAAGAAATGATTAAATACGTTCAAAAAAAGTTATAATATATCACTTACTCGCTCCTAAGACGAGACTCAGAAGAATAGTCACTAACAAATGTCGCTGGTTCATTTCCAAATTCTGCATATTCTAAAATCATATGAAGACATAGTAAAATATTCACAATTTTCAAACTTAACGAAATTTCTAATATTTCTGAATTTTATGAAATCTTAAAAATTTTTTTAATTAACATTAAAATTTTTTAATTTCTAACGTAATTTAAATTTCTAAAACTAATAACATTTTTAAAATGTTCCAAACTTTTTTAAATTATCAGAAATTTCTAACATATCTAAAACGTACCAAATTTACAATATTGTCAACATTTCTAAAATTATAGACAAATTAAGATGAATTTTTAGAATTTCCTTTTGTTAATGCAAATAATAAATATGATATAAAAGGTGGCAGTACAGAACTAAATAACAAGCAATAACAATATATTGACTGTATATTGCGGTGGTTCGAAAACACCAAATTTTTTAAAATCGAAAATGACTCGTACTCAAAAATATTTTATTATGAGAAATTGTTTGTTATTATCGAAATAAAAAATTTTTGACATCATTAAAACACCGTGGAACTAGTTTGTGTTACAAATTTTATATTATTTTATATTAGTAGGACCGCGGTAAATCCCATTCATGGCCACGTGTCACAAACGTGAGATGGTGGTCATATATGGTCATATATATATATATATATAATATATTCTCTTGGCCCAATTTCATGTTGTATTTTCGAAATTCATTTATTTTAGCGCAGGCATGATTTCTGCTTATATGAAACAATTTCATTATCATTACTTCTATTTTTGTATGAATTTAGAAAATTTTGGAAAGTTCTGAAATTTGTAAAATCTATTGTAAATATGAATGATAAATTTGTTTGAAAACATTAGAACTCTTGAAAATTTGAGAGTTTTTTTAGAAATTTGAGAAATTATGAAAATTTTAGAATCTAAAAAAATTAGAAACTTTGAAAATTGAAACAAAATTGAAACCTTCATAAATTAAACCAATTTTCCGAAATTTCGAACATTTGATACATTTTGATAATTTTATAAATTTTAAACATTTTAGCAATTTTGTTAACTTCAACACTTCTTTCAAAATTTTGAAATTTTGAAAATTTTAGGTATTTTATAAATTTTGAAAATTTTGCTCATTTTAGAAATCTTAGAAGTTTTTATAATTTCAGAAATTTTCAACAGTTTCGAAATTTTGTTCATTTGAACAATTTTCATAATTTTTGAAAATTTAAGATATTTTAGACGTTTGGAAATTTTGATATTTCAGACGTTTTGGTAAATTTAGAATTTTTTGAAACTTTAAGACGATTCTATAATTTTAGAAATGTTGAAATTATTGTCAATTTTAGAAATTTTTATAATTTAAAAAATTGGGAACATTTTAGAATATTTTACACATTTTAGAAGATTTTTCAAATTTTCTAAAATTTTAGATATTTTCTAAAATTTTACAAATTTTAGGAAATTTTACAAATTTTAGGAAATTTTACAAATTTTAGAAAATTTTGTCAATTTTTAGAAAATTCTACAAATTTTAGAAAATTTTACAAATTTGAAAAGAGTTTACAAATTTTAGAAAATTTGTCAAGTTTGAGAAAAGTGTACAGATTTTAGAAAATTTCTTACAAATTTCAGAAAATTTTGCAAATTTTACACACTTTAGAAAATTTGGGAAATTTGAGAAAATTGATGATTTTGTAAAATTCAGAAATTTTTAAACATTTTGAAAATATAAGCAAATATAGATAGACCGAAAATTTTCAAAATTTTTGGAAAGTTTCGGTACCACAGTTTTCGCGGTGACACATCATATTATATTTAAGGACACGACTGACCAAAGAAGGTCACTACCACTTGAGAAGGCCTGCGAAAGCGGGTAAGAAACTACTTTACAAACCCTAGAGGCTTGGAAACTCTAGGGTTTGTAAAGTAGTTTCGTACCCGCTCACCTGCATACCGCCACTTTCGCCCCGCTTCGCAGGCTACGAAATCTACCATTTTCAACGTTCGTGTTGTGAAAACAATATACAACTTATTATATTCAAATCTAATCACTTACTAATTTTTTGATTCGCTTGAAGATCCAGCAATATGGTGAAAAATTATTAATTCTACTAATTGGATACTAGTATATTGAAACAAGAATTTTCTCTTGAAAAAACGATTCTATGTAGGCCAAGATTCTCATGTCTGTTATCTTGTTTTCTCAAAGTTTATTAGACATGTGATTGTATCGTAAATTTAGTTTGGTACACATCTCTAAACTTCGTCGCATTCGATTTCGTAATTAAAATTCAGAAATAACATCAGTTGATCAACCTGGGTTTTTCATTGGGGGGGAGGGGCACACCAGTCTACTCCCCGGACGAAAAAATACATTTTGACAAAAAAAAAATGGGGAAAAATGAACAAATGTGTTAGTTTTAAAAAGTTTGATATCCTATAACATTTATTTCCCACAAGAATGCTATAACAATGATAATTAAAGTTGTTTGAACAATAGAGCAAAAAAATCTAAATCTTCTACTAATTAAAATGTATACCTTTTTAAAATTGAAAAATTTTAGTTACCACATCGATTTCACCTTTCATATTCTTCATGACATGAATCTTTTAGCACACTTTTATATATACTACAAGCTTAAGATAGTAGTAAAAATTTGACTATTATCATATGTAAATTTGATTTTATTTAAATTACCTTTAACAAATTGAGTGAAAGAAAATATTTGAAAATTTTTCAAATAATTTCCTGAAATTTCGGGAAAGAAGGTGCAAGAATTTAAAAGCAAAATTTTTTAATTTTGCAAGATTACAAAATTTTATAACAAATTCGAATTAGTTTAAGAATTAGTTGGAAGATTGAAAAGGATAAAAGAAATCCTGCGTAAAAAATGTACATTTTTGAAAATTTCGAACAAAAAATTTAGAAGCTTCTTAAGAATTCTGAAAGGTTAAAAAAGAATAAAAAGATCTTCACAATAATCAAAAAAGAATATGGACGATTTCGAGGCAATTCTTTCAAATCTAACAAATATTGAAAGTGATTCTTTATTTATAAAAATTAGTCCTGAGAGAAATTTTAAAAAGATTATAAAACTTTGCAAACGATTTCATAAATTGTCAAAAATGAATCCGGAAGATTTTAAAACAAGTTTATAAATGATTCGAGTCAGTTTAAAAGATGTATAGGAATTTTGAAGATACTGAAGTTAAAAGGTCTTAAATACCTTTTAAACTACTCACACTTTTACTGATATTTTCTCAAATCCTGTATTATAAAAAAAAATGTATAGAAATTTTTCTAGATTCTTTCTCGACATATTTGATTCTTAAAAAACCTATATATATTTTCTTGAAAACCCTATGAGATTATGTTTATATATTTTTAAAGCAAACGAAAAAATCAAAAAATAAAATAAATAACACAGGCATCATTTGACAATTTTATTTTGCATGAAAATTATTTTTTCCTGCGAATTATAATTTTACTAATTTTTTTTTTATTCTGGACTGAACAATATTTTTTTTGCCGCACATTTAACAATATTGTTGAAAATTTCTCTTTTTACTTTCAAAATTCATCTTCTTCAGTAGCAAATTTCTCTCTTTTCTCATTCAAATTGCAAATGTTTGGTTTGAAAACAAAATCTTTCTTTGTTGAGGATTTAAACTATTTTGTTGAAAATTCGTATTCTTGGATAAACTCATATATTTTTGATTTGAGTATAACAAAATGTTCAGCTTAATTATCAACTATTGTATTTTTCGTTAGATATTTATCTTTTTGGGTTAAAGATTCAATTAATTGTTTGGTTGAACATTTACCATTCTAGTTCAAAATACATCTCCTTGGTTGAAAATTTAAGTATTTTCTTGATTTTTGTTTTGTTTGCCAATTCATCTGTTTTGGTTGAAAAGACAACTTCTTTTAAAATTAAACTACTTTGCTAAAAATTATTTTTTTGTTGCTCAGAAATTAAAGTTTTTGTGGAAAATTCAGGTTTTTGGAGAAAAATTAAACTCTTCTGTAAAAAATAAATTTCTGATGAAAAATATTGAATGTTTTTGGACAAGAATATAACTCGTTGAAAACTAATCTTTGATGGGTAAAAATTTGATTATTTTATATAAGATTGACTTTCTTGTTAAAAATTTGACTTGAATATCAGAAATTTTTAAAAATCTTTTTCAATTTTTCTCAAGAGGCTTAGGAAAATTATTTTTGTATGACCTTAAAAACAGAGGAACAAAATAAACCTAAAAAATGTATAATACCAGTCGTAGAACGTACATTTTTCAAATAAAAATTACGATTTCAATTAGTTAGATAATTTCAAATTAAAAGCGTTTCAAATTGAACAATTTTGACATCGTGATTAGTTGATTTAAAATTTATACGATTTAAATTCA
This sequence comes from Andricus coriarius, assembly GCA_932066315.1. Lineage (NCBI taxonomy): Eukaryota > Metazoa > Arthropoda > Insecta > Hymenoptera > Cynipidae > Andricus > Andricus coriarius. Next base: position 19,762 of record CAKNWT010333442.1, read on the forward strand.
ACAATTTGTAATCTATTAATTGTAAATGTAAGTTTTTAAAATATTAAACAATTTTAATTTGAGCTTTTGCAACATGAATCTTCAAAATTTGGCAGTATTTGATTGTGGAAAATTTTGGAAGTGAATACTTCTGTTGGTTTTAAAATCATTGTTTGTAAAAAAACCTTGGTCTATTAGCCATGAATCATCTCCTACACAGCAGCAAATAAACAGATCTAATAATGTGTGAAGTCGGTTAAGGTTTCCACATATATAAAAAAATTGGCATCCAAAATAATATTATAATTACGAAATAAGAATGTTTCGAACATATTTTGCTAGCGTGAAAAACAAAAACGTTTATTAGACAATTAAAAATTAATTATACTTTTTAGAATCCTGGCGTCCTTAAATTTAAAATTGATCAGTTCTGAAAGCTTATAAATTTGAAAATATTCATTTGTAAATCTCTTAATTTTTAATTCTTAAACTCGAACCATTCCTTGTTAAATTTTTTATAACTTTCAACTTGAAATTTACTTTCGAATTTACAAATTTCGAAGGTTTTTTTTTTTAGTTTAGATGATTAGAAATCAGAAGAGCTCTGTGTCACGTGTGTTTAGTCGAATTTCGTAATTTTTCCGTGAAATTATTTCATGTGAATAAACGAAAGTGAAGTGGTTTTAGTGTGTAAATAATTATGTTTCTTCTTTTTAAGATGACGCAGCCTGTTTACAAATTTCGCAATATTACTGATGCGATGCGACATTTATAAACTAAGACTTCTTGTTTTTTTAATAAATTTCGCAATTAGTAATTAGTTAAATCTTTCCAATTTAGATTAAAGGAGATGACCGAAAAACAATCTTGAAAGCTGGTAGAAACCCGGAAAATGACCAGGAATTTTTTTCATTGAGGTTTAGTGATCATTCTGAACTGTAGTTACTTGAAATAACTCAAAAAAGAGCATTGTTGATCCAACCAAAGATTTCATTTTATTTTATTATTAACATTTATATTATTTTTAAAGATTTCTATATAAGAACCCTTACTATCTCCTCCTACCACCTGCAACTGGATTTTGATTAGAGGCGATCTCTATTGTCTTCACTTTTGGCCAAGGAAGAGGAATTTTTGGAGTGGTCGCAGGTCAGGAAAAAACCTGAACAATCAGTCCGGGATTATTTTAAAATCATATAGGGTACTTCAAAAGATTCCAAGGTATTTCAAAACCATTTTGATATTTTGAAAAAATTTCAAAGTATTTGAAAGATTTTAGTTTTTTTAATTCGAAAAAAAATTTCAATAGCTTTTAAAGATTTCAAGAGATTTCAAAAGATTTTAAAGGATTTGAAATATTTTAGGGTATTAGTAAATCGATTTTGTGATCCCTAGGTTAAGAGCACCCGTGGTTGGCACGGGAAATTAATCTGTGACAACCTCGTATAATTTTCTTTAAACAGTATCAAATTTCAATAAATTTTTCACGATTTCCAGAAACATCATCAGATACTGTGTAAATTTCAAATATTTCAAGGATTCAAAATATCTTGGGATATTTTTAATATATTGGATTAATTTTTAATGAATCTTAAAGATTTTAAATATTTAGGGGTATTTCAAATAATTCCAAGAAATTTTCCAGAGCTTTGAATTGTTTCAGGGGATTTTCAGAAGATTTAAAATAAATTTTAATTATGTTTTGATTTGATTTGATTCTTTCCTGAGACTACCCAACAGTTTAAAAACCAATTACAAGGTTGTGTACACTATTTATAGAGTCTTATCATAAGTCTATTTATAGTAATATATTCTATTTATAACATATTATATTTATATTCTATATCATCTAATTACAGCTCTTCTAAACTTAAATTTGTAGTAATATAGGCGGCAGGCCTGATTTTAAACATTCAGCCAATTACAAGCGCAATTAAATAATAGTTCTTGATTTAAAAATAACGAAGTGGGCACTATGCATAAACGTCTGTAGATCGGCGAATTATATACAGTAGAGTTTGAAGTAGCTGGTAGATAAAATAATTCAGTTTCTCTAGCATTTTCACGACGAAAATTAAAAGGAATGGTTGAAAGTAATTCTGAAAAAACAAGCATCCCCCTAACAACTTTAAAAGCGAAGGTTAAAGATAGCATGAGATGTAGTTCTTGTATGGTTAGAAAATCAAATCGTTCGCACAATTTCGCGTAATCGCATCCTCTTGGAAGATAAATCCAATATTTTTTATAAGCTAAGAACTTAAGAAATCCCTTCTGAATTTTTTCTGGGGCATACTTTGGTTGTTGAGTATAAGGGCTTCAGACAATAGCTGCATACTCTAATTTAGACCGTACAAAAGCAAAGTACAATGTCGTGAGAGACCTCGTCGATCGGAGTCATACACGTCGAGAATGACATAACTTGACAGTTTTCAATGTCCATATCCAACCCCATTCCTGTACACCATTGAAGAAATTTCAACAGAACGACCTGTAGTGCTACACAATCTCTTATGCAAGAAACCTCAATACAAACTTTGCTGTCATCTGCAAAAAGAATTTTGTTCCGATCCGTAGATTACCTGGAAGGTCGGTCGATTGAAGCCTCTGAAGCAAGGTGTGGTGGTCCAGTTTATTGAAGCATTTGGCTATGTGGAGATATACCACATCTACCTGATTCCTCGAATTAAATGAATTAACAATAAATTGCGTGAAAATTGTTAGGTTCGTGACCGTCGAGCGACCGGGTATAAAACCATGTTGACGTTCTGATAGATAAGGTCTAATCGAGGATGAAATGAAGCCCGCTAGACATGATTCTAGAATTTTAGAGAAGTTATTGATGATTGCAATAGGACGATAATTTTTTATATCTGCTTTATTACCAAATTTATGAACTGGGCAGATTTAAGCTTGTTTCCAAATTTTAGGGTAGATCCCTTTATAAAGAACTAGATTGAAAATAAAAAAGGATGGATTTGCTAAGGAATCTGCACATGATCTGGTAAGAAAACTGGGCATTAAATCAGTACCCAAAGTTAGTTTGTCTAGTAAAGAATTAATTTCAAGTCTTATATCATAAAAGTCAACTTTAAGTTTAAGGCCCATTTGACGCTTTAATAAAGATGTCGTAGTAGGAAATCTTGACTGGCATGCGGGAACATAAACACTCCTAAAGTAGTCTGCAAAATTGTTTACTATCACCGTTGGCTCAGTGAGCGTGATGCCGTTATAGTGCATAATGCCCGGGAGCCTAGTTTCACTTCTCATGCCACCTATGTATGACCAACATTTTTTAGGCCCTTTTTCTAGCGCTTCTTCCGAATCAGAATTAAATTTATTAAAATCTCTTGTAATTAATCTCTTTATCTCCGATCTTATTGACGAAAAACTATCTAACAATAATCCAGAATTTGCATTCTTGGTTTTTATTCTTAGTTTCTCTTGATATTTAAATTTAGCAATTAATTCTTTTGAATACCAAGCAGGGAATTGACTTATTTGTCGACGAGAAGTGAATTTGCGAACAGTGTCTTCTATTGCTCGAAATATATTAGTATATAGAAAATCGCACGCTTCTTCTACGTCAGTGCAATTGTACAAATTAATCCAATCTGACTCTCTTATCATAGTTGATACTTTATCTATGTCGGTTTTCTCATAATTATATCTTACATTGGTCGAGCCTGTGAAATTGAAGTTATTCCGAGATTTCAATTTAGAAATAGCAAGGTTGATACTTAGAGCTCGATGATATGGATCCTCACTAACCATAGGGTCAGTACAATTAACTTCACAGTTGTACAGACTCGAAAAAACAAGATCAAGACATCAACCATCCTTATTTACAATATGATTAACTTGTGTTAGTTCTAGATTCACAATTATAGAGTTGAATAGAGATGATTTCATGTCGTATTATCAACCATTTTGGAACCACTAAAAATTTCTGGTGTTAAAATCACCTGAGATTAGTAGTGGAGCGTTAAATTTAAGAAGCAATCTTCTAACATTTGCAAAAAATCAGAAAATAAACTAATCTTTAAGTTAGGTGGTGTGTAAATAAACACTACTATAAAATAAGTACAATTTGTATGGACATTTACTGCCACAATATTTACTTGAGGTACATAATTTGCAATAGTACTAACACTAACTTCATGTGATTTCAATTTGTTGTTTGATGCTATTAACACTCCACCCCCAATTCCGTGCTCACGGTCATGCCTGTTACAAGTGAATTTCTGGTCAATAAAATATTCTGATGAACAAATGTGAGGCTTCAGCCATGTTTCTGATAATGCAATCACATCGCACGAATATAAATCAGAGAAAGTTTTGACTTGCCTTAGCTTAGTATTTAATCCGCGGGTATTTTTGTAATATATACAGAATTTATTATTGCGATTTAAAATGTTACTGAATACACTGGCGGAATCCTTAACGTCGGGCGATGTCATTACTTGGTTGATGGTAACACCTTGGCTTTCGTATAATTTGTTATTATTAGTTGACCTTGAGACCAAGCTAGACGCAGATCCGAATCCCCACTCTGCTTCCGTTCTTTTAGCACCTCCAATGTATCTTTCAGACCCTGCTGCTGTAGTTTTGTCATATCTGCTCGTATTTGTAGACCTTGCAACTTGACTGGCAGTAAGTTCGTTTTCTGTAAAATGGAGAATTTCCTCAAATGTTCCGTTGCAGCTTCCTCCAAATGCAGTTCTACTTTCAGAGGCCTCGGTCTGTTTGGTATCTGTGAACGTCTACCAACGCGAGAAGATGTTTTGATAGAAGGGGTGACTTCTATTACTTTAGATAGAATGTCCGCAGCTATAGTGTTCATCTTATCATTATTATTCGGCATACTTAAATCCGAAGAATCTATGCTATTGTTTACTTGAGTTTGAGGGTCAGTGTAACCAAAGATTATTATATTTTTCTTTCTTCACTCTCTTTCTTTTAGTTCTTTTATTGAGCTTAACATAATCTTGTTACCTATACCTGGTGAGATTGTGGAAAATGATTCCCTCGTTTGTTGATCAGGGTTTTCTTGAAGTTCGTTCATTGCTGTTTCCGCGAAATCAAGTGTAGATGAAAGCTTAGCTACATCTTAGATGGTGTTCTCGATTGTTGCGTTCAATTCATTTATTTCCTTCGTCTGATCAGATTTAGCTTCAGTTAATTGAGACGTGAAATGATCTTTTATCTCCTTAGTAATCTCATCTTTGAACTCTTGCTCAAAATACTATTATTATTTTGTCACATAAGCGCGATATCTTCGTTAGTTAATGGAGTTGGTGTCGATGACTTTGCTCGTGTTCCACAGCATTTTGTAAATACACCTGTAGGGAGGTTTCTTCCTTGGTTACTGCAACCAGGATGGTAGAAGACATCACATCTTTTACAGGATGTTGCTTCAGTTGCAATCGTAGCTCCGCATTCACGACAAAGACGTTCACCTGTCTTAATGTTGTTGCTATTGTTTGCCTTGGTGGGCACTCTCCACAAAGCACTTGCGCACACTCACTGATAAAGGATGGCTAGCATACACCCTCACACACACTTAAGTACAGAGTACCCGCGTGCAACATGTGCTTCTAAAACACCGGGCACAAGTTTACGAATAGAAGTGATTAAAAAAAAAGAAAATCTTCACTGCAAATTAACACCTCCTCAACATCAAAAAGTAGCCATCAGCCATCAACCAACTAGAAAATCACAATTAGACACAAGCATACCCGATCACGGAGCGCTTACTTTCTAGGTTATGTTACGCGAGCACACTGGAGATAATTATATCCTCTTGGAATTAATTAGATTCGTTTGGAAATTTATACTTCAGAGCATCACGGGAAATCCGACAGTGATTTTGACATTACACTAGTTTCTTAGACACTCCAAGAGTAGACAAAAGTTAGAATAAATGCTAGACCGATGCAACAAGACTCCGACTACGTTTACAGCGTTGCCGCTTTTTCAATAATGTAACAGTATTTTTAATTTCTTTAATATTCCAGGTTATTTTAACAGATTCCGAGGCTTTTTACAGAGATTTACAAGAAAATGTCAAATAATTTTAATGATTTGAGGTGATAAAAATTTGTTTAAGAAGATTGTTAAGAATTTCGTAGAATTTCAGAAGATATGTATGGATTTTACAGCTGTCAAGGTATTTTAATGAATTTTCCAGCATTTCTGGAAATATCAAATTTTATTATATTTTATTGTATTTCCTAATATTTTAATAGATTTTAAAGAATTAATTCACAGAAAGTAAGGGATTTTGTAGGGTTTCACAGTTTTGAAAAGCTTTTCAATTTCTGAGTATAAAAATGGTACATTAGTCAAAATGATAACTTTTCAACAAAATAGCTTAATCTTCAACCAAAATGATGAATTTTTAACAAACAAGATTAATTTTCACTTAAATAGATGAATTTTCAAACAAATACATAAATATTCTACTAAATACTTGGATGTAAGTAGAAAAAAAATTTAACCAAAATAGAGTAGCTACATTTTGAAACAAAAAATTAGTTTTGTTTTCCACGAAAATAGATGAATTACAAACTAAAAATATGTTATATTGTCAAAAAAGTTTATTCTCAACCACAAAATTAAATTTTTTACCAAATTTTAGAATTTGCAAGCCCAAAACACGAATTTTCTACAAATAAGTTTATTTTTAAACAAAGAGTTGAATTTTCAACTAAAATGATGCATCCTCGACCATAACAAAAGGATGTTTACAAAGTAGTTTCACTTTCAACCAGATAGCTGATTTTTTCTAAAACAAAAAATAATCCCTTACGGCGGATATGATAGTTGATAGTTCAACAATACAATATTTTTTTTTAATAAAAAAAAGACGATCTAAAAACAATATAGGTGAATCCTCAACCAAAACAGACTAATTTTCCACCAAGCGGTTGCATTTTTAGCCTAAAATGATGAATTTTAACCGAGAAGATTAAGTTTCTACCAAAAAAGAAAAAAAAAAATTTTAATATATGAGTTTTCAATCTAAAGTCCAATTTTCAACAAAAACTAGAATAATTACATTTTTAGTGAAGAAATTTAATTAAAATTTTTTTTCAAAATAGTTTAAGTATGTTCAATAGCCCTGGGTAAAACCCTGATATTATATGAATTTTCTATTAAAATTATATATCTTAAAAAAAAATATTGCAACTAAACAATCAACAATTTTTGGAACAAATTTTGAGTGTTCCAAATATTTGAACTAATTTTAACATTTTTCATTGGTTCTGAAGAGATTTGAAAGTACATCTAAGGATTTCAAAAAATCTCGAAAAATTTCGAGGGAGTTTCGAGGATTTTAAATATCTCCAAACTTTTCCTTGGATTTTAAGAAATTCCAAAGGATGTCAAGAGAGGGATTTATCACAGTTATAAAACGGGGTTCCAGTTTTCAGCCACACGATTAAATATTCTTGTCTGATATTTTGTATACCTCATAAGTCTATTTTGCCTGGAAAACAATTTTTTTTGCAGTAACTGTTTCAATGTAAAATTCATAATTCTTATTTATTATTATTGTTTAACTTAAATTATGGTAAAATTGGTATGCATTTGAAAACATTGTAATTTGTATTGAAAAAAGTTTGTTTTTCTCTGGAAGTACTTTGAATTATTGCCCAAGTGATCGTAAGTAACAATTTCTCTGAAAAATTAACATTAATTTGTGGTTTCTCGAATTCGTACTTTGCTTCATTTTCTGAACTGATGCAGATATTCTTAAAAGTAACATACCTTTTTATATATTTGTTAAAATACAACAAATGTTAATCTTGTAAACCAGGAAAGATTTTTTTTACTGAAACTACTTCAAGTTTTTTTGAGAAAGATTTGCAATCACTATTTTCATAAAAAATAAACAATATACAATTTTTATAGGAAACTTTTGTAACGACATATTTAAATATAACGATTTTTTCAAATTTGGATTCCTCTGAATGATTTTAATTACTTGACATGTTCTGGGAAATGCTGCATACGTTATTCTATTTGTTCATTTCATAAGCAATGGAAATGAATAAATTAACAGTTTTGGAATTTTTCCGTCAGAAAAATCAGGTTTCGCCAATCTGAAGATTTCTTTCAATGGCAGGTTAATATCAATATTGTAGGATTGACGTGTCTTTGGTAACCAATACATGGATCTGGTACAACAGATCAATACATGTTTTTTTTAATAAATGTAAATTTCATGATATGTAAAATTAAATAAATAGATAGTAACAATTATTTATTGTTAATTGTACACAGAGATAGTGACTGCAAATCTCTTTTTCACAAAAATTTAAAGCTTGAAATAACTTAAGTTAAATTCCAAATAATTAAAATGAATCGAAAAAAAAATTTATACACAAAAAAATGCCATTGATTTCCTTAAAATTTGAATGAATTTAGAGGAATTCAAGGTAAACGAGAAAAATTCGATGAAATTCATGAAACTTCACGATGAGGTTAAAAGAATGTAGGATCAGTCGAATAAAAAGTTTTAAAAATTTCAAAAAATCCATTGAATTATAGAATTGAGTGCATGTAAAAAAATGCAAGAGAATTCCAAAGAACTTAAAAGCATTCAGGGTGAATTAAAAAATTCAAATCTCTTCGAATCTTTGAAATTCTACTAATTTCTAACCAGGGAAGTGACTAATGACTACCAGAAATGTAAGTTAAATTCAAAATAATACAAATGAATTGAAAAATAATTTTTTAATTTAAAATATGCCATTCATTAAAATTAAATTTGAGTGAATTTAGAGGAATATGAGGGAAATGAGAAGAATTCAATCGATTTCATTGAAAATCTAACTGAATTTAAAAAACAATCAAGGGAATTCAAAAAAATTCAAAAAGTGAAAAAATTCATCGAATTTAGTAAGTTTGAAATGAGTTTAAAAAAGTAAAGAGAATTTAAATAATTTTAATCAAATGCCCAAGAATTTAAGGTGAGTTTTAAAGACTTCAAGATGAGTTAAAGAAAAACTTTTTAAAAATCTATTAAATAGAGTAGAATTAAATGAATTAAGAAGAATTCAAAAGGATAAAAAAAAATCAGTATAAATTAATAAGAATTCAGGTGGAATTCGAAATAAATTAGAAAAAATATTTGAAGATCTCTTCAAATTTTTGAAACCCTACGTAATCCCTTACTTTTTGCGAATGAATAATTTGAAATCCATTAAAATATCATCGATATTTCTAGAAATCCTGGAAAATTTATTAAAATACCTTGAGAGATACCTTTTTTAAATCCGTTAAAATTAATAAAACCCTTAGAAATCCCTTGAAATTGTTTAAATCTCTTGAAAATGTCTTGGAATATTTCAAAAATACCCTTAAATATTTCAAATCTTTTTAAATACCTTGAAGCTTTGCAAAGCTTTAAGGCCTTGGAATCTTTTACAGTATACCCTCAAATATTTTAAATCCTTTGAAATCACGTTAAATAATTGAAATCCATTTAAAATCTTTTGAAATGTTTTAACTATCTTGAAAATGCCAAAGAATTTGAAAAAATACTTCAAAATATTACAAATCCTTTGATCATTTTATCAACTGATCCTCAGAATCAATTAAATAAGAACATTTTAAAATGCGAAAAAAATCCGTTAAATTAGAATTAGTTAATTTAGAAGAATTCGAATTATTAAAAAAAATTCAAGTGAATTCATATTATCCAAGAGAGTTCCAAAGAATTTAGGATAAATTAATAAGAATTCAGAGTGAAATCTGAATCACTTTAAACCTTTTAAACCCTACGAAATATACATCACTTCTCGCGAATAAATTCCTTAAAATCTACTGAAATGTTATAAAATCCCTCTTAATCCTTGAAATCCTCAGAAATTTTATAAAATAAATTGAAATCTGCTTAAATATCTCAAAACCTTATAGGTTTTGTGAAATTGTTTCTTATCTTCCGAAATTCTAGAAAATTTTTCATCCTAAAACATTTCAAACGTTTTGAAATCCCTTTAAATTAATGAAATTATTAAAAAATCCCTTGGAATGTTTTGAAATATCCTGAAATATTTAAAATTAAAACCTCTTGAAAATGCCTCAGAAGTTTTAAAAATTCACTAAAGTCTTAAAAATCCCTTCAAATGATTGAAATCTATTAAAAATTTATCGAAATCTTCAAAAATACCCTGAAATATTTCAAAATAATTCAAGAAAATTCAGAAATAGGTATAGACCTGAATTTAATTGTAATTGAATAGTAATTGAATTAAACATTTATATGTAAATTTATTTTATGAGACACATTGACATTTAATAGGAAACCCCATATCCTTATAATATATCCCATACCGCTTGCAGACGGATATTTATTAGTAGCACTCGCATTTGCTTGATCCTTTGGTCAAGGGAAAGGAAAACTGCAAAAAACCATTCCCGAGTGCAGCCCGCTACTGAAAATAGCTTTTAGCACTCATCATTAAACTGATTTTGCTACTAAATCTTCATAATGACCATACGCCAACTTAACTTGACGATTGTTTAGCGCCTGTGGTGGTCTAACGTTCGACACGTCTCCCCCTGCCAATTTTATTTTCCTGAATGCATTTAGCTGAAAAAAATAGGAATGCAAAATAATTGTAGTAAGTAATAGAATATTACATCAGAATTAGTGGTAGGCACGTCTTTATACGGGGAGATTAATGTTCGCAGGACGAGTTCTGCGAACATTGTGCTCCACGTGAGTAAACGTGTGTAACAGTACGAGTGATGTAAGATATTTTATTCATAACCAGCATTTTATGAAACTGCATCTCCGTCTGAAAATTGAGCCTCCTGAGAGAGGTTTAAAAATTCTTTTAAATAAAATTGATGTGAACAACCATATTGAATTCAATACGAAAAACTTTAAATTCCTAAGATTTCGAGCAGAAATGTATTGCATTTACAATCTTTAACCAAAAAAGATTTCTTTCCCAAAGTGATAAATTTTCAACGCAAAAAGACGAATTTTTTGGAAGACAGTTAAAGAGGGTGCCTATCTTTACTTTAAAAAAATTCAAGGACTTTTCCAGTTTTTGCAGGACAAAAAAGTTATTTTTTGCAGTTACCTTTTTTTTACAGCAAAATATACTTTTCACGAAATATAGTAGAATTTGTAGGTCTAGTAAAGATCAAAGAAATTTTCATATGCGAAATTTCTTTTACAGTATCAAACACTGATTGTAGGGTCAAAAAATCCAAATAGTTAAATCTCCAGTTTAAAAAATTAATTTTGCAACGAAAAAAACGAATTTTCATCAAAGTAGTTAAATTTTCAACCAAAGTGATGAATTTTAAACTAAAGTGGTGAATTTTCAACTGGAATAGTTGGATTTTCAACTGCGGAAGTGATGAATAAATTTTTAAATAAAATTGTTGAATATTCAACTGGACTGCTGAAATTAAATTTTTAGTTAAAAAAATTAATTAAAAAAAAAATCTAATCTTAAACAAGATGCATTTTTAACATAGGAGTTCAAGCTTCAATCAAGTTATTGAATTTTCAACCAAAATCATTAATTTTCTACCAAAAAAGACGAATTTTCGACCAAACACTTGAATTTTAAATAAAAAAGATGAATTTTCAGCTAACTAGGTAAATTTTGGAATAGAACAATTAATTTTGAACCAAAAAAAAAATAGTTGATTATCCAATATAAAAAATTCATTTTAAAACAAAAAAACTTATTTTCATCAAAATAGTTAAATTTGCCACCCAAGTGACAAATTTTAAACTAAAATGGTGAATTTTTGACTGGATTAGTTGAATTTTCAACCAGAGAAGAGATGAAGTTTTACCTAAAATTGTGAAATGTTCAGCTGTATTGCTTAAATTATCATTTAAAAGAAAGTAATTTGGAACAAAGAAAAAACGAATTTTTAACAAATACATCAATTTTTTGTTGAAAAATTTAATTTAAAAAATCCGAATCTTCAAAAAAAAAATAATAAATAAATTTTTAACAAATGAGTGTAAGTTTCAATCAAGCGATTGAATTTTCAACCAAAATCATTAATTTTCTACCAAAAAAGACGAATTTTCGACCAAACGCTTGAATTTTTAAATAAAAAAGATAAATTTTCAACCAACTAGGTACATTTTTTGCCAAAAATGGAATAGCTAAATATCCAGTTAAAAAATTAATTTGACAGCAAAAAAAACAACGAATTTTCAACAAAGTACTTAAATTCTTGGTTAAAAAAATCAAATTTTCAACAAAATATGTAAATTTACAATCGAAGAGATGATTTTTCAATTAAGATGATGAACCTTAAAAAAATCAATTTTGAACAAACGAGTTTAATTTTCAATCAAGTAATTGTATTTTCAAGCAAAATCATTAATTTTCTACCACAAAATAAGAATTTTCAAGAAAATGCATGAATTTAAACCAAATATTTGAATTTCCAAATAAAAAAGATAAATTTTCGACCAAATAGTTGAATTTAGGAATAAAAAGGATAAATTTTCAACCAGAAATGGAAAAGTAAAATTTCTAGATTGAAAAATTAATTTAATTTGTTAATTTTTAACAAAAAAGTTCAATAATATCAATCCACAATGTCGACTTCCTTGTCCAAATAGACAAATGTTAAACAAAATAGTTTAATTTCCTGCCTTCAAAAATGAATTTTCAATCAAGTATTCAAAGTTCGCAAAATGAAATAGATAACATTTGAACCAAACAAAATAAATTTTTAACAAAATATTTAAATTTCCAACAATATAGAAAATTCAAGGATTTTTCCAGGTTTTCAAGGATTTCTAGGACGCTAGACACCCTGATTTAAATTTTTAACAAAAAAGGTACTTTTCAACCAAGAAGTATGACTTTTCTACCATAAAAGATGGATTTTCAATGCAAAGGGATGTCTTTAAAAATTCATAAAATAATTAGGTTTTGAACAAAAGAGTAAAATTTCTAACAAAAAAGTCGAATTTTCAGGATAAAAATGTGCATTTTCATTTAAATGGTCGAATTTTTAAACAAAAAAGATAAAAAGCGATTCAAATATTTCAATTATCGAGATAAAAATATAATTTATCTAGAAGAGAGTTGAATTTTCATTAAAAAAGTTTATTTTTAACCAAGAAATATGACTTTTCTACCATGAAAAATACAAAAAAGACAATTTCCAATCGAGAAAGATGAATTTTTAATGAGATAGTTAAATTCTCAATTATAAAATTGAACTTTCAACCAACAAAAAAAATTTTCTACCCAAAGAGGCTTACTTTTTAACAAAACATATGAATTTTCTACCAAATAGTTGAATTTTTAACTTATATGATATACAAGATAAATTTCCAAGCCAGAATGCAATATTTACATTTTAAGATAAAATCTCATATAGAATAAAGGTTCAAACAAAAAGAAACAAATTTTCAATAAAATTGTTCAATTTTCGACCAAATTGAGGAATTTTCGGCTAAAAAGATTAAGTTTCTACAAAAAAAGATGAATTTCAAAACCATGCAATATGCGAAATAAAGTTTAACCAAATATGGAATAGCTAAATTTTCAGAATAAAACAAAAAATTTTATGATAAAAAGTTGAGTTTTAACAAATTTGTGGAGTTTTTGGCCAAGAGGTAGAATTTTCGACCAAGGAGATTAACGTTGTACCAAAAGAGAGAAATTTTAAGCATAATTATTTAATTTTAAAGTTAAAAAGACTAATTGTACAGGTTGTCCCAGGACTCAAGGTATATTTTTATATTTTTGAATTATTGATAATAAAGGGAGTTGAAAACAATAATAAAAATTTGTGGTAAAGTTAATAATTAATCAGTAATTAACCATTAAAGATTAACCAATTCGAAGCATTCGTTAGATGGACGACAGTCCATGTGTCACTGATGAGGGTGTGTGCGCAAAAAATAATTTTAAATTTGCAGGAGGTTGTGAACATCAATGGTGCAATTTCACACGGCAAATGAGAGCCGAGATTCTTACAAAATATGTTTTCCTTTATAATACACGTTGAATTATTTTAACTTCAAATTTAAGAATCTTAAATTAGATTAAAATCAAATTCAAAATCCCATTGAACGTCCAACATTCAAGTCAATGTATAAATTCCTGAAAATAAACCAAGAATATTACGATAAAATTTGGACAAACACCACAAAATGCTCCTATTGCAATTCCCGAAAACAAAATAAAAATTTCTTTCTTTGGACAAAAATAAAAAAGAGGAAAGAAAAATGAGAAAGCAAGCCACCAAATCCCCTTCCTTCTCTTTTTTATTTCTTTCGTCTTTTTTATTTTTATTACTTTGAAATCACAATAAAAAACATGGATAATATTTACCAACGTTTCGGTGCTCCCTCCTGGATACCCAAGAACTAAGTGTGGTTATAAAGGCAAATCCTGTATACCTGAGAACTAAGTATGGGTCTAAAGGAAAATCCGTTATGAACATAATGAAACAGGAAATAAGAGAAAGTCAAGACTCATAAAAATCCATTGCTAAATGTAATTAATCATACTAGAATGACTCTTGTTCAATTTATCCAAATCTGTTTTTAAATTAATAGCCAACTTATTTTGTTTTTTAATATAAAGCATTTCCATGAATTCTCTCTCTCTCTCTCTCTCATTACTCTCACTATGCAAAATTACAACATTATCACAGTCAAACTCATGGTCAACATTAACAAACCCTCTCGTATGTCTAGCAAGAACACTCTTATAACAGCGTCCCAACCGAACATCACTTTTGTGTTCCTCCACCCTAGTATTAAGAAGTCTACCAGTCTTTCCCACATAAGTCATCTTACAGACCTTGCAAGTGATCTTATAAACAACACCACCCTTCTCAAATTAATCCGAAGGATCTTTACAAAAAGTTATTATTGAATCCATTTTAAATGGCATACGGAATATGGTATGAATATTAAATTTTTTTAACATAAATTCAATAGTTTTTGAAATTTGACCAAAAAAAGGAAGAACAAGAGTATTAATAGAACTATATTCTGTCAATTCCTTCTGATGATCTGTAGATAAAATGACACTCTGTTTGTTTTGGATTTGTCGAATTATAATTGTTATATGTTTCTCAATTAATTTTCGTGGGTGATGATTAAGAAAAAGGATATTCCTAACAATATTCAAATTCTCTTTGTGGAATGAAAGGTGGGACAAACCTAGAGCTCTGTCAACCATGTTTTTGATTATTGCAATTTTGTTTTGAAAAGGATGAGCAGAAAAGAAATTTAAAATTCTACCTGAATATGTACTTTTCCTATACCAATTGGTAATAATATTACCATCCTGCCCTTTGATTATTTCTATGTCCAAAAAACTGATCTTATTATTTTTTTTTATTTCATGAGTAAATTTAAGTTTTGGATGAAAACCATTAAAAGCATTAATAACTGCCT
>CAKNWT010333447.1:0-12143 GCA_932066315.1 Andricus coriarius
TCTGAAGAAATACAGTTATGGTTTATAATTAACAATTATCAGTAAATAAATTACATGCATGATTATTTACCGCCGTGTAGTCGTTCTTCCTGCAAAGTAAAATTGACTAAAATTTTTAATATTTCAGAATACGCACTTTAATGATTTTGTAGTTTTTTTCTTAGAACGTGCACATTTCTTTGAAACAGGAACTAAAAGAACCGTGTCGCAATAGGTTTTTTCTCTGTACAATTCAAGCAAAAATTATAAAAAGATGCTGTAACTTTTTAATAACTTTGGAAGAGCAAAGGAAAATTTGTTAGAACGCATACATTTTTTGTAGGTAAATAGTTTTGTGGTATATAGTGTTATTGTTTACTGAATTACCAATTATACGAAAGAGGCTCGCAATTTTTGAAAAACAAGTTCATAAAGTTGTTGTTTTCACTTTTGAATTTTTAATAACGCCACAAGATACTAAGAAATATTTTTTAGAAGGCGGAAATTTTTAAATCGCATATAGTTTTATTTTGAACTGTATTTAGCAAACTCACGACTTTAGTAGAAGATCGAAATTTTTTAAAAACCAGTTCATGAAATTATTATTCTTTTTAACTTTTTACTTTTGAATAACCAGGGAAACTACTAAAAAAAAATTCTTTTTCAACGCATACAATTTTCAGAGGTATACCGTTTTATATTTGATGGAATTACCAAACTCTATAGAAATATTGAGAAATATTATTTAAATAGCACACCTTTTTTGAAGGTCCTAGCATCATAATCTTTTTTGATTCGAAATAAAAATAAAACCTTTAATAATAATTTGAGTCCGTTAAAAATATTTCTGGAATTTTATAAGTTTGGAAGAAATTAAAGAATATTTTATGAATTTTCGAAAATATTTTTAAGTTGTTAAATAAAAGTTTCTTGATTAGTTTCAAAAGTTTTAAAATTTCTAAACATCTTTTAAACTGTTTCGAATTTTCCCTAAAGTTCAGAAAAATCTTTTAAAACTGTTAAAAAGCTTCTAAATTTTTTTATGAATGTTTAAAAATGTACATTTTGTTTTAACATTTTTATATCTTTTAAAATTTCAAATTTTATTTGAATTTTCTTTAAAGCTTCTAAATATCTTTTAAATGTTCCTAGGAATCTTGAGCAAATGTTTTTCTTCACTCGAAGCCTTAATTAATTCTTCAAAGAATTCTCTTTTTCTTAATCTTTAACAATCATTTTAAATTTTTTAAATATGTTTCAACTTTCTCCTGTCACTAATTTTACTATATAAAAAAAATCCTTTAAAATTGTTTCACGAATATGAAGAAAAAATTTGTATTTTCTTGTAACATTTTCTAATTCTTTAGAAAAAATCTTAGTTATTTTCAAAATCTTAAAACATCAACATTTCGATTTAATTTTTTTGTAATTTCTTTAAATTCTAAGTATATTTTAATAGGATTCGATTTTTTCGATAAATTATTTCAAATTTTTATACAAATCTTATGAAATTTTATTATTCCCTGAAAACATTTCAAAATTCTAAAAAAAAATTTCTTTCAGTCCTTAAAAAGCTACGTTATGCCTTAAAGTGTTTAAAATATTTTACAAATTTCTATATATCTCTGAAACTTATAAGACTATTCGATACATTTTTGTAATCTTGCGAAATTGAAATATTTGGATTTAAAATCTTACAATTTTCTTTTTGAAATTTCTGGCAATAATTTAAAAATTTTTTAAATCTTTTTTAACTTTCTCTTAGAATTCTTGTGCTTCAATTAAAGAGGTTGAGAATTGTACCGAGAATCCGAAAAAGGTTCAAAAATAAAAAAAATCACGCTCAAATTTTCCAGATTTTTTTCGTTATTTCTAGAAATCTTTTAAAATGTTTTGAATTCTTTTAAAGTCTTTTTTTATAAATTAATTTTTTTTATAAATTAATTTTCGTTTTATAAATTAATTTTCGAAACCTTACTTAATTCCTTAAAAAACTTCCGTTTTTCTTGCTTGACGCCTTCAAGAATCTACATGTTGTTAATACATTTTTGAAATCTTCTAAAAATTGTTCCAAGAATCTGAAGACAAAATTTGCATTCTGTTGTAACTTTTCCAAATTCTCAACAAGATTTCTTAATTTTTCTTTAAAAAAAATCTCCAAATTAACAAAATTTTCGTACAATTTCCTAGATTATTTTTTTAAAATTGTGGAAATCTTTTGAAATTTTTAGAGAACCTTTTAAGTATTTCAAAATTAAAAATCATTATAAATTTGCATACAAATCTTGAGAAAATTTTTTAATTTCCTTAAAGCCTTTCAAAATTGTTAAAAAGTTTAGCACTTTTTCCAAATCTTCAGAAACCTACATTTCGTTTAAAATTTTTTTAAATATTTTTAAGATGTAAATTATTTGTAAGTCTCTTCAAAACTACTAAAATTTCTAAATATCTTCTGATATAATTCAGTATTCTAAACACATTTGAACATTTTTTTAAATTAAAAAAATTATCTTGAAATCTTACAGATTCTTCCTTGATACTTAAAAATAATAATAAAAATAGCTTCAAATCTTCGGAAATTCCTACAAATCTTTTAAACGCACTCGATTTTTTCGTAGAAGACTAAAAAACTGTCCAAATTAAAGAAACCACCCTAAAATATTCCAGATATTTTTTGCGAAATCTATTAAAATGATTTGATGTCTTTTTTCATTTTCTTCATAAATTATTTTTTTATAAATAAAAAATCATTAGAAAATTCCACAGGAATCTTAGGATTTTTTCTTCTAAAATATTTACATATTTTTTTTAATCTCCTACATATTTTTCCGAAATCTTCAAAAACCTACATGTTATTGTACATTTTTCTGAATTCTAAATTATATTTTCAAATGATTCTTTTCAAGATTTTCAAAACTATCTAAGTACCTTTAAAAATGTTAGCCGAAATTTGTTGAAAATTCTACAAAATTAGAAAACTTGCTTAAAGTAACATTAAACTTTAGTTAGAAATTTTGCTATTATAATAAATCACATTGAGGTGTATCTTGGGTGTGGTGAGCCCACACTTGTAGTTATTTACTACAAGAAACTATCCACCTTTGCGAGAAGAGAAATCTATGACAATTTCAAATCTGTAAGGCCATGAATGTGATTTACCGCGGTCCTACTGGGAGCCGGTGTCATTTTTTTAGATGGCAGTTGCTCCCAGTGAGACCCTGCGGTGGTTGATAAACCTTATTTTTTTATTATATATAAAGAGTTAATTTTTCAAAATGATAAATTATTTTAAATTTTATTACAAATCTTAAGAAAATTTTGTTATTTTGGCATGAAAGTGTAAGGTAGCGGGAATCAAGTGTTGCTAATTGTGATGAATATGCAGTGGAATTTGAGGTGAGTTGATGGGTGGAGTGTGTTAGAGAGTTTTCTGAGTGAGAGTTTGTATCTTGAAAAGAATTAAAGTGAAGAGTTGTGTGATATTTTGAGAGTTTGAGACTATTTTGGGTACGCTGATAGGTTGGTTTGTTTTGCGTGAGGAGCAGGGTTGGGAGGCGCAGTGGAGACAGTAGCTACGAAGTACGCAAGTTAGGTTTTGATACATTCATACGAGGAAGTATTCTGCACGCTGGAAAGTGAGACAAAAAGGAGGGGACAATATAGATAAACGTTAGAAAGGGAGAGATTGAGGGCAAAAACTTTGGCTCAATCGAACCATTCACAAATAGGAAGTTGTGAGGACAAGATAGAAGTAGGATCCAACCTTAAAAACCCGAAAATTATAAGAACACCCCCGGGAAAAGATCGAAATAGAGCGGAGGAGAAAAAAAAGAAAAAAGGCAGACAAAACTGAACGTAGAGGACCAATAGCGGTTAAAAAGTTGAAGTTAGAAGAATTGCGGAACATGACGATAGAGGTAATACAGATGAATGAAAAAAGGCAGGAAGAAAAAGTAGAGGAAATAAAACAAGAAATTCGGTAAGAAAAAAGGATGCAAACTTTGGAACGAAGATTAAAAAACAGGATGACCATAATAAAAAGGTGGCACAGTGGGAAGATAGGATGGTAAAGATGGAATAATTAAACTAGGTGTTTGGTAAAGGGGTGAGTGGGAATAATGAGAGGGAAAGGCTGAGGGAAATAGAAAGAAAATTAGAAGGGAAAGAAAGGAAAGAAAGAGATGAACGAAAAAGAAAAATAGCGATTACAAAGAAGAGGTTGTTATTGCGGTGTCCTTAGAGAGATTTAAATGGGTGCGCTATTAATAAAGCGTCATCTGCGAACAAACGTGTCTGCCGAAAACTAGCGAGAGCTCGCCTATTGGAGTCAATTAGAATGCTTCTCGAGACGAGCAGTTTGTCCGCACTTAAAAAAATGTGGTCTCAAAAATTTTTTAAATGCGCTCACTTTTGGAATTTTAAGTTAAAATGGCTGACTAACGAACTTCAGCTTCATTTTAGGACACTTGAAGAGTTTACTTAAGCCCAATTTAATCGGTCAATTCTTTCAAAAGTTATCGTGCTAACAGACTAAAAATCTACATACATACACAGTTATACACATACATTTACACAGAGAGTCAAATTCGCGAAATCCTGTTTTTTGAGTTTAGAAGGTCTAAAAACGTCGAAATTTAAAAAAAATGTGTGGAGTCAAATTTTACACAAATCTAATACCTTCTCTGGTTAAAATGTAAACATCTAAATTTGTTTTTCAAAGTGCTGAAAAATCTACATTTTGTTTTCAATTTTAGGTCATTTACTGACGATATTGCGACCAACCTTGCAATTTATTCTAGAGCATTTAGACTTGGCACATTTTTTTATATACCCCCGGCTTGCTTTTAAGAAGTGGAAACAAGGTTGCAATCCCGGGAGAGCGGCGGTATAGGGGTTTGCCTACCTAACAGGGGAAGTTCTCAAAAACTTGAAAAATCGTCCGTTTCGGTGACTTCTCTGGGCCCGGATCGGTCCCCACTTGACATTTAGTACTTTAGGGCATATGTCGACCATGGCAATGGGCTGTGGAAGCAAGTTGCCTACCTTTCAGGGTCACCAACAGAAAATACCGGAATGAGAGTGTTTCTATCAAAATTTCCTGAACAAGTGATATATCTGCGAAATTTTTTGACGAAAGTACCACCTATTAAACTAAAACCTAAAAATTAATGAAGAAATATGCGTGCATATACATTTTGCCGCCTGCTGGGTGCCGTATGGTCTTCCCTGCCTGAAGGCCAACCCAAGGGCCTGCATACTGTCGAAGATAGTGAACGGTGTTTCGCTGCTAGAGTTATGTTCGAGATACCTGATGCCACAGATCTTAAAGGAATAGGAAAGCTAGTCATGGTATCAGCATAGTTTCCATATGAAAGCGATACCAACCCACCAGTGGAGGTACGTACACTATTGAATTACTTCAAGGTAAAGGGGTCTTTCCCTTCTGTTGGGGTGCGATACTAATTCCTATCATACTTTGTGGGGCAGCACGAACGTCAAATCAAGAGGTAATGATCTATTGGAATATCTAATCACTACTGCTTTAGATATTCTTAACACGGGGTGTACCCCGACGTTTCGCAACTCGGTCAGGGAGGAAGTCACCGACATCACTCTTTGTACCGCTTGCTTTATAGACAAGTTCAAGAAGTGGGAAGTCTCAGACGAACCCATTCTCTCAGATCACGCACATATAGAGTTGGAGTTGAAATCCGTTGTACCCAGGGGCCTTAAGTAGGCCAGAAGTCCAAGAGGAACGGACTAGGACCAGTTTTTCAAAGAACTACGTAGTACACCCTCAAAGGTACATAGGTGAATTAGAGACGCAGACACCCTGTAGATGGCAGCCAAGATTAACAGGGAGTCCATTGAATCTACTTATGAAATTAATTGTGAACCCACAAGATTCCGAAAGGCCGGGGAGACGCACTGGTGGAACGGGAAACTCGAAGAGCTTCGCAGGGAAACCAAAGAGAGGTTAAGACGTGCCAGTACTGGCAAAACGGATGAACTACGGACCTTATTCACGACGATGAGGGATGGATAAAGGGGTGCAATACGTAACGCGAAACTAGAAATCTGGACCAACTTTTGCACAGACATCGAGAAAGGAGCAGAGGCAGCTGGACTGGACAAGCTGCTCTCTCGAAACCCTGATGCCATTATTGGCACCTTGAAATTGCCCGACGAGGGATAATCAGCGTCAATTGTGGAGATCTTGGCTCTCCTGATCAAGGCACATTTTCCGGGCTTCAAAAGGAAAGAACCTTTAACTACACCTCCAAAGAGGTGATTAGGGCGACCATGAATGCACATGGCGTGTCTATTGCAGTCGTGGAATGGACCGGTCACATCTTGGCCAACAGGAACCTAACAATGCCAAATGTTGCTACTACTTTATGTGAAACCGTTGACTTGGGATGTCCGCAGGGACATATCCCTCGACGATATACTGGTAATAGTGCGCTGCCAGGATCTGGATGCGCTCTTCAGAGCAATGCAGGAAGCACTGGGGATAGTGGATTCTTGGCGCAAGAAGACCAGATTATTGGTCAATCCGAGTAAGAAAGATGCAGTACACTGAAATTAGTAGAACAACTGGAAATAAAAGAACAAGCTAAATATCTAGGAGTCATCCTAGATGAGAAGCTGTCATGGAACGAGCACCTGGAAACCAATTGCAAAAAGCTAGTAGCAACTTTATGGCTGTGTAGGAGAGCCATAGGGAAAAGCTGGAGCTTAAAGCCGAAGACACTTATGTGGATCAACACAGGGATATAGACCCCAGGCTAAACTATGCAGCAGTGGTCTGGTGGAGTACGGTCGAACTGTTTACTGTGATGTCGCAACTGGAAAGAATCAGGGGACTGATTTTAAGGGGCATCACTAGTGCCTCGCAATCGACTCCCACAATGGCAATGGGGCATTAATAGGATCGGAGCCCCTCCATCTCGTCAGCAACGCCATGGCTGCAAAGGCAGCCACGGCCGACCCTAAGCATGCTCAAAGACAAAACACTCACTCGCTATCTCTTCGACAAAAAGTATCGTGTTAACCTATCCACGAAGGAGGATTGGATTAACGGCGAAGCACACCTGCCCACTATGAGGGCGACTGGTTTACAGATGGCTCCAGAAATAATGAGAAGGCATAAGATGGTCTATATCCTAGAAGGATTGCAATGGGCCTCACAATTCTGATAGTGTCCTACGCCACAGTCCCACAATCTGAGCTTATGGCCATACTCTAGTTTTATATTTTGGTAAATTTAAGATATTATTTCCTCTTTACCTATATGAATAAATTAATATTCAACTAAAATTAAACTATCTTTGACTTCCAGACTGAGAGTTAGTGAATAGACCTTTTCTAAATAGTTTTGACAAACAGCAACAACTTTAAATATAAATCATGACTGTCTTCATAGGACAGAGGTGAAGTAGAGTGAAGTTTCATCAAAAAATGCCGCAGGTATATCACTTGTGTAAGGAATTTTGATAGAAACACTGTGATTCTGGTATTTTCTGTGTGTGTCCCTAATAGGTGAGCGACCTGCTTCTACAACCCATCACCATGGTCGCAATATGCCGTAAACTACAAAATGTCAAGTGGGGGACCGATCCCGGTCCATAGAAGTCACCGAAACGGACCAATTCATACGTTTTTTAGATCTACCCCTTTGAGGTAGTCGACCCGCTATAATTCTGCTCTACCGGGGTCGCAAACTTGTTTCCACTTCTTAAAAGTAAGCTGGGGGTATATCATACGCATGCGGAAAGTCTGAATGCTCTAGAGTAAACAAGGTAGGTTTGACTAACTGCCGCACTATAAATATATTTTAAACGGACTCGATTTTTTCCTAAAAGTTTTTAAAATTAGAAAAATTGCATTACAATCTTTAAGATTTTTATTTTAGTAATTTTTTACATCATTTGAATTTGTTTAAAAAATATTTTCTTAAAAATAATTTAAAAAAAAATCATGTTCAATTTTTCCAGGCATCTCAAAAATACTTTTTTATGATCTTAAAATCTTTCCAATGTCATAAATAGCTTCTACATTTTTTGTTTAAAATCTTTTAAAAAATTTTAATTTTTTAATCATTTTTGACAGGTGTTCAAAACCCGCCTAGCCCTGGGTATAACACCCCCTCCCCTGATTTAGTCTACAAAGGGAATTGTTCACTACAATGCAGCACAGGACGGGTGACGGGACAGCCCCCGGTGGGCACCCCCGTGGCGCCATTCCCTCGACTTGGCCTTCGCCCCATCTGTTCTCGAGTCTCCTGCGACGTAGCATGCTTTATATCCAGCTTACCAGCTGATCCGGCACGCCACATCTCGAAGCCTCTCGACAGATGACTTCTGGAGGAGTATGTCTGAAGATATTCTCTATATCCAAGAAGGTGCCCACAGCGTACCCCTTCTGTTCCACCTGCTTCTCCAATTTTTCCACAACAGCATGGAGCGCAGTTTCTACCGAATAGCCTGCATGAAGGACGTACTGCCATCAGTGCAACGAGGAGCCTAAAAGCACCTCATCCCTGATTCATCTCCCAAACCGCTTCTCCAACGTATTCAGAATCAAACACGTTAAGCTGATTGGCCGAAAATCTTTTACATTAGTGTAACCCTCCTTCGCCGGTTTGGAAATGAAGGCCAGCCTGCCATCCTTCGATGCCGATGGCGCGTGTTTTAGGGCAATGCTTTTTCTAAATAATTTCGACAGTGAAGGTACGACGAACTTCATGCCCTTTCGTAAGAGCGCTGGATAGACGTCATCCGCCGTTGGTTATTAAAAGAGACAGAAGGACCCTACTGCCCATTCCACCTTCTTGTTGTCAAGGACCTTGGCGGCAAAATTTCAATCGGCCTTCTCCTTGTCTTGGACCCAGCCTTCCACCTCTTGGTCGGTTTGAATTGGCTGAAAACCGCGGAAGTCAACTTCCATCAGGTGTTACGGCATTGCTTCTTTATCTTAGGCAAACTCACCATCATGGAGCCTTATGAGTCCAAGGCGAGCTTTCGGATTGCTTGCCAGGAACTTGTGGATACTCTCTGTTTCCGGAATCGCCCATCCAATCCTTCTGTTTATACATTCTTATCTTGTAATTGTATTCATACTGAGCCGTCTTATAGATGTCCCATTCTGAAGGCAATTTAGTTCAGTTTGTCCTGTTTCAGAACGCTCTTGTTTTTTTACGGAGTCCATCCAGGTGGGTGTTCCACCATTCTGCTTCTTTCCTATACTTAAGTGTGCTTATAGGGCAGTTGTTCTCATATCATATGGTCAGAGTCCTTTGCAGAAAATCGACAACGTGCTCTAACTCATCTATACTACCGTAGCTTACCGCAGGGCTCGCCAGAAGTCAGTCTTTGACTGACAAGACTGACAGTGTCAGTAACGAAGACTAGGTAGAATAGACCCCAATAAATTATCCTCCAAGTTTTCCTTCGACTTGGGGTTTTTTTTCAGGGTTCGAATACGAAAAATTCGGACGCCCCTATGTGAAGTATGTGCCGATCGATCGAAAACCTTTGTACGATTCTTGGAAAACGATGAAAAAAATTAAAGAAAAACTTACTGTCAGTGTCGCACTTGTCGTCTCAGTCTGCACCTGCTGAAAGTGGCGTGCCCTGGCTTACGGTGAATTCCACATCCACAAGCCTGCCTTTGAGTTCATATTTATATGACTTCCAAAGTGTATTTCTGGAGATACTGTTTTTTAAAACCTCCGGGTTTTCCAGATATATTTGTGGTCAGAGGTAGATACCTCATCGGAGACTCTCCAACCCGTTAACTTTTTCATTAGTTCATCAGAGCATAGAGTCAAATCAAGAAACTCACTCCTGTTTTTAATCTGGCATTCGATTAAATATCTCTCTCTGACATTGATGTTTGTGCTCACCCAAACCGTATGGTGCAAGTTTGCGATAAACACCTCTCGCCACTTTCCGTTTCTACTCCTGAGTCTTACCTTAATAATGCTGATATCCCTGGAACAGAGCTTGGACACCAATACCACATCCATACTCTTGATGATTATGCATGCCCTTGGTGTTTTTTCGGGCGGCCATTTATATATGGAGCCACACCCTGACAAGTTTACTTATTGCCTTTCCCTGTATAACCAGGGTTCTTGGATTAGGGCAATCCCTGTCTGCACCACATACATACGCCTATTTAGAATCCCCGAAGCGCCTTTGCTGTGGTGAAAATTTATCTGAAAAACCAGCTGGAGGAGTCGCCCCAGATGTGCGCAGGCTCTTGATTTCAGCGCACTGCCAAAGTCGACGGCCCCTGATCCGTGGCGATGGGTTAAAGGAGGGCTCCGGATCAGAGCCCTCATTATTTTTGTTTTTATTTACTGTGTCGCCAATTTTCGTCCCACGAGTAGATAGTGAAATCAAGAACACCCCCTGCAGAGCCCCACTTTCAGGGGAGTAGGCGTCTATATACTATGAGATTCGATCTGGTGTCCTTAAGTCGCCACCAAGCCACCTCCTTTGTGACCCTGACGTATCCGCCTCGACTGATTGGGATATGACGGCGTGTTCAAGGATTTGTAAGCCCTTGTGCCATTCAGCCCTTGACACGGTGATCACATTATAGCTTGGGAGCATGAGAACTCGCGCACTCGATATTGCAGGGGTCTTTGCTATTACCCCCTGAAAGGACGGCTCCTTAGTTTAGGTCCCGCAGACTAGAGACCAGCAGTTCGCCAGAGCATCCGTACCTCGCAGTGCAGTCCCTCGAGTTCACCATCTCCAGGTTTCTAGTCCGATTAGACCCCCTTTTTTGGTTAGACCATCTTTTAAAACTCTTTTAAGATTTTCTTTTTTATAAATCTTTAAATATCTGCATTTTGCTTAAAATTTTGTGAAATATTTGTAAGATTTAAATTACTTTCTAATCTTTGTAAAATCTTTAAAACTACCAAAAATGAAGAACAATATTATAAAATATTCCTATGCGTATTTGAAGATAATTTGCAAAAGAATGAAGAAAGAAGAATTTTAAAATCTTTAAAACATATTGAACCAATTACCAAATTTTAATCTAAAATAAACAAGGTAAAAGCATGTCTGATTATTTACTTTATTTCGACCCTTTGTTCATCATGCAACTAAAATATTTCGTGTCGTCGATGAACCCTTCCTGCATTTTCCTGGCTAATTTCGAATTCCGACGAAGTGACACTCAGGTCTGGGTTTTTGCTTCATTGTGATAAATTTATAATAATAAGAATTAATAACAATTAATAAACGTCTTCTTACGATTTCATTGGTAGGAAAGTACTATAAAATCAGACTAAAAATTCAATGATACGACCTATAATTTTTTGTATTTTCAATTAGCATTCCATTCTCGATTACAAATATCAAAACAGTTCATTTTAATAGAATTGAACAATAACACTGGTTTACAAAAAAAAAAAAGGTGATGACTATTTGACAAGACCACTTTATCCTTATGTATTTTGACGCGCTGAATATGAATCCGAGGTCTATTTACCTCCATCACGTCAGGTTCAAGGTCATTTCAAGGTCAAATACAGGAAAAGCCGTGCAATGAACTTCAAAAACCTTTTACATAAGTTTTTGGGGTCGCTGAATATGAATCCGAGGTCTAATTATCTCCATAACGTCAGGTTCAAGGTCATTTCAAGGTCAAATTCAGGACAAGCCGTGCAATGAACTTCAAAAACCTTTTACATATGTTTTTGGGGTCGCTGAATATGAATCCGAGGTCTAATTACCTCCATAACGTCAGGTTCAAGGTCATTTCAAGGTGAAATACATTAAAAGCCGTGCAATGAACTTCAAAAACCTTTTACATATGTTTTTGGGGTCGATGAATATGAATCCGAGGTCTAATTACCTCCATTACGTCAGGTTCAAGGTCATTTCAAGGTCAAATACAGGAAAAGCCGTGCAATAAACTTCAACAACCTTTTTAGGGTTGCTGAATCCGAATCTGTTGTTCGTTTGATCCCTGAAGGTCAGCTTAAGGTCATCAAAAGGTCATCAAAAGGTCAAAATAACAGAAAATGCATGTTATGAAGTGCAACCAGTGGATATATGATAGGTTAACCTAAACTGTTAATCTAAACGTTTCAAACTTAGGGAAAAATGATGAATTCAAACAAGTCCAACGTGTCCAAA